>JAHPZR010011675.1:0-12500 GCA_019787425.1 Platygyra sinensis
ATCTTGCTAACTCTTCAGATGTGCTTTCCTTTCGACTTTTTGCTGATGATGCTAATATCTTCTACACTACCAAAACTTCAAAAGATCTTGAGGCAGTCATGAACTCAGAACTTCAGAAAGTAATTAACTATTGCAATCTCAATAAGTTGTCTCTTAACATGAGGAAAACAAACTTTATGATAATAACATCTCCACAGAAGCCAGCTATACACAATATTAACATTTTAAACATTGAACGCAAAACTAGTATCAAATATTTAGGCATTTATTTAGATGAGCGTTTGAGCTGGAAAACTCAAATAGCACATATACAAGGCAAACTGACTAAAAACCTTGGAGTCCTGAACCAACTAAGGAATTACCTGAATTTAAAGATGTTAAGACAACTGTATTATGCACTTATTTACCCCTATCTCAATTATGGTGCAATGTGTTGGGGCAACAATTATCAGACTAATCTAAATAAGAAATGCACTAAACAAAATAAATGCATCCGTAGTATTTTTTTTTGCAAACAAACAAGAGCCTTCTTTACCATATTATCAAATCCTTGAAGCTTTAAAATTTGAAAATGTTGTTAAATTCGAAATCTGCTCACTTGCATTTAAATTATAAAACAATCCATCAAGTGTTCCAGCAATCTTCCATAACTTTTTAACACCTACAACAACTGTACACTCCTATAACACCAGAAATGCCACTAAGCTTAACTTTTACCGACCACAAGTTAGAACTAATATAGGCAAATTTACTTTTAAGTATTCTGCTTCTGTCATGTGGGAAGCTGTCCCCTTGGCATTAAAAAAAAACAAATACATTTAACAAGTTTAAGAAACTTTATAGGCCCACCTAATTTCTTGTCAATCAGCTAATATATGCTTTGTTTAACGGTCAAATGTATGTAACTAAACTTCTGTTTTTGCTTGCTGCTGTTTGTTTGTTTGTTTGTGTGTTTGTGTGTTTGTTTGTTTGTTTGTTTGTTTGTTTGTTCTTTGTTTCCTTTTGCTAAGTTTGTCCTTTTTAGATTTCTCTCTTGGTTCAACATATCTCTAAAATGCTTAATTTATGTACATTTTTTTTTTTTCTGCACATTAGTCCTAGGCTCTAAAAATATTTTCTACTATATTTCAGTTAAGCTCAGTGTCAGTTCTTTGTTTACTTAAAAGTAGATGGTGGTCAACTAGAAAGCCTTTGCTACTTTGACCACCTTACACATTTTTTAACCTGTCTTGTAATTATTTTATCTAGTAATCGTCTGTTGTAATTATACTTTTCTCTCTATGTTAACTTTATGTAAATAGTGTGAAATAAATGAACCTTGAACCTTGAGGTCGAAAGATTGGGGATTTCTACCTTCAGTTACTGTACAGATCAAAGGCCTGGTTACTTTGGCGTAGTAAGGTGAAATGGAGGACTTGGGATAAGGTTAAATGACTGTAACCTAAGCCCACAAAACGGAATATCCGTGACTGTTCCTTTTAAATATTCAACGCCAGCCTGTACTCATGCTTCATGTAAAGGCCCGTTTACACAGGCGATTTTTGTCGCGGCAACTCGATGCAATTTTTGTCGCACTATAAGTTGCAACTTCAAAATCGCACGTGTAAACCAGGTGCGATTTTCAGTGCGATTTTTCGCCGCGAAATCGCAGGGGTTTCGAACATGTTTGAAACTTGATGCAACTTTAGCGCGACAAAAATCGCATCGAGTTGCTGCGACAAAAATCGCCTGTGTAAACGGGCCTTAAGGGAGTTCCCTTGTCAGGGTGTCAGGGGGAAATGTAGCAATAATGTTAATAATAGGACTTCTACTTTGTTGGAGCATTTGTTACTGGTATTTGTCGAAAATTCTTTTGTGTTAAGAACTTAGATAGGCCGTTTCTTGCGACCATGAGCAATCTAAATTGTGTTTAAGTAGATGAGTTTCGATATATTCGCGTAATATAGTCGTCGCTGTTCAAATCTTAATATATTGTGAAATGAGAAAAAACATAATATAAGTAAATGTCTTTTATTTTAAAGCTTCTTTTTTCTTTTTTCCGTAGCCCGAAAAATGATGTATCTTGATGCAGCTTTTTACGCTGATTATTCAGCATTGGCATATGGCTTCTGTTACGTCTTGTTAGCAAATTTACATTGTAAACTTAGTTTAGTTAGTTGACGATTTCAATGAAGCCGACTCTATTCAGCAGTCTATTCATGTCTTTTAGGTTGTCATTACTTTCAAGCTGACTTTATTTAGCCGTCTTTATTTTGTTCCTTACATGATGCAGTTGTGTATTACTTTAGTATAAGTAAAGTAATCTGTTTATTGTAATGCGATTTACATCTCGCCGGACTACGATTTACGTCTCGACGTTACATCAAAGTACATCGAAGAGAAATAGCGAAGTACGAAGAATAAACGTGTGAAGTCTAAGTTCTCTGAGTGTCCTGATTTCAGCTGTAGCAGATCCAACGGTACTTTGGAAACCGTCAGTGACAAGTTGCTTTCCCGCAGCAAGCGAGTCGCTCCGAGCTAATTCCCAGTCAAGCCAAAATGAGGCCTCTTACACGTTCGTTTTCCTTAGTTATGAGTAGGGACCTTACGCATATACGACGGCGACGGCGAGGACGACGCCTAGTAAAAATGTGTTTCTATTTTACTTTGAAATTTCTCATTTATTTAGATCTATTCAGCGTATTTGTCGGTATTAAAACTTGGCGCTGCTGAATATGCTACGAATGCGTTCAGTTCCACGTAGAAATACGAAAAATTAGCCGCTGTGGTTCACGTTCTCCAAACAACGCAGAAATTGGTCATTTCACGTTGCTGTTTTGCAAAGGACGGCAAAGAAATGTACCAAGAATTATAACGCACGTGCATAGCTATTGTTTTGCTCTTCAAACCTATTGTTTGGTGACGTTCTCGTTGCCGTTGCCGTCGTGTTTTGGAAAAACTCGTTGTCACATTAGGGGCTTCCAATTGATCGTTTATTCCTTCACTCAACTATGCATTCGCAGTTTAATATTATATACATAGACATGATTAATGCACCTCACTTATCATAAAATCTTTATGAGAGACCAACCATTCTGTTCTCTTATTTTTATATAAGTTTAAAACACGCACCTGTCAAAGTTGGCTCAGCGGTCGTCGGTGCTATGGACTGTGTGTTGATCGCAATCGAAGGAATCACTATTGGTGAGCAATTAAAAAAAAAAGATATTATACAATGATCCTTACTTAGAGCTCGAGCTCGAAATATAAATCAAACTTTTCATGGGAAGGTTTGTCATGAAGGTTAAGTGAGTTAATCCCTGATATAGGCAATTTTCCGAAAACACTCAAGTTAGTTTTAAGTCACTTTTCCAGTTGACATTGCGCCTCAAAATAACAATTTCCTATGACCCGGATGTTGTTTGCATGGATAGTTCAAGCGGCTTTACGCATGTATTGTCATTTACCAAGAAAACATCAACACACACATGTCTGTTAACTTTTTCTAGAGGAAAACTGGGTACCATGCTTTTAAAAAGGAGCGAAATGCAGTTCTTTGTTGTTTTTTTTCATTAAAACCGCAGTTTTGGAACATTATACTGTACTCGGTATCGTTTTGTCAAAGGAACTGACCTGTTATTGGGGCAGCTACAAACGTTACTTCTCGGAAGCCTCTATTCTGAGACCCATGGTTCATAATGGTGTCACTTGTAGGATGATAAGCCCATATAAGGTAAAGTGGCATTCCCGGCTAAAACATGGAAAAAGAACAATGAAGAAAGTAGTCACAAGACTTCAATCAAGATCTTGCTGTTGATTATCCTCTGATAAATCAGGGTCTTCATTTTACACGGAATGTAACGAAGTTATGTTTGTGCAATAGCACTCATAACATTAGCTGACATTTGTTAATGTTTTTCTTGAGTATTGTTTTTACCTGAATAACAACATCTTGATCGTCGGTGGTATTCAACTTGCGATAACACCTCAACGTGGTCACACCGTTGTACTGACTGGAATAAGTTAACGTCCAGTCTTGGCTAGCATCGACCGGTGGGGAATTCCGGCCATTTGTTAGATGGTCCTAAAGAATAGTATAAAGTGTCAGTAGAGAGCTGTACTGAACAACTGTAGACCTTAGAAAGGCCTGCTGATGGAGAGTGTGTGTGTGAGGTCGGAAAGGTCTAGTTTTGATCCGTACATGTGGGTGGCAAATGATGAAACCGGTCTTTGTATCATATGAAACGAATAATATATAGGAGTATTTATCCACGGCTTTGAGGGCATGCTAATACATTACAGAGCTACCTCATTGAGGTCAAGAACATATGTATATACGCCTGGGTGGAGAGAAGCTCTGTGAAAGTTAAGTGTTTTGCCTAAGAACACAACACATTGAGCCAGGCAAGGGCTTGAATCTGGATCATTCGATCCAGAGTGCAGCACATTACTGATGGGCTATTGTGCCCTCCAAGGTAGAACAGTTGAATATTTTACCGTTATACTCCCTTCTCCGGCTTCGTTGACCATTGCAACAGCTACATCGTAACCTATCATACTTCCCCTGGCCGGTGGCACTGCCGTTGAGAAACCAAGCCCGATCCATCCCGTGGCCATGACTTCAACCATAAAGTGTAATATGTCCTTGCTGGTATCGTGCATCCACGAAACATTATACTTGCCGCCACTCAAAGACAGAAAATTCGCGAAATGCATCGGTGGAGGCATGGGCATGGCCGTCACTGTAGCTAAAATAGATGCATTAAAACAGGTTAGAAAAGGAAAGGTTGTATAAGTGACATTGTATGTTAGACTTTGTTAACAAGTCGACAAACAAGACAGTCAGTTAGTAGCACAAGGAACACATTCCAGTTGTTCGGTTAGTTGGGTAGCAGCGCGAAACATTTCTTCCCTTTTTTGTTCGTTCTGGCCGTGTTGTCTCTGGTGCCGGTCAGTCCCTAAAAGACCGAAGGCCTGGAATAATTGGTTACTTTTAGCGTAGTAAGGAACTGGAATGAGGACTTGGGATAAGGTTAAATGACTGTATCCCAAGCCCACAAAACGAAAATCACGTGGGCTTAAATGTTTCCTTTCAAATGTTTCAACGTCAGCCTGTGCTCATGCTACATATAACGGACTCCCCCTGTCAGTGTTAGGGCTTCAAATTGACCATTTATTCCTTCACTCAACTACACATTCGAAGTATAATATTATATACGTTGACGTAATTTAATGTACCTCACTTATCATAAAAGCTTTATGAGAGACCAGCCATTCCTTTCTTTTATTCTTACATAAGTTTAAAACACGCACCTGTCAAAGTTGGCTCAGCGGTCGTCGGTGCTATGGACTGTGTGTTGATCGCAATTGAAGGAGTCACTATTGGTGGGCAATTTAAAAAAAGAAATTATACAATGATCCTTACTTAGTGCTCGAAATATTAATGAAGCTTTTCACTGGAGAGGTTGAAGGTCAAGTGAGTTAATCCCTGATATAGGCACTTTTCCGAAAACACTCAGTTTTAAGACACTTTTCCAGCTGACATCGCGCCTCGAAATAACAATTTCCTATGACCCGGATGTTGTTTGCGTGGATAGTTCAAGCGGCTTTACGCGTGTATTTTCATTAACCAAGTAAACATCAACACACACACGTCTGTTAACATGTTCTGGAGGAAAACTGGGTACCACACTTTAAAAAAGGAGCGAAATGCAGTTCTTTGTTGTTTTGTTTCATTACAACTGCAGTTTTGGAACGTTATACTGTACTCGGTATCGTTTTGTCAAAGCAACTGACCTGTTATTGGGGCAGCTACAAACGTTACTTCTAGGACGCCTCTATTCTGAGACCCATGGTTCATAATGGTGTCACTTGTAGGATGATAAGCCCATATAAGGTAAAGTGGCATTCCCGGCTAAAACATGGAAAAAGAACAATGAAGAAAGTAGTCACAAGACTTCAATCAAGATCTTGCTGTTGATTATCCTCTGATAAATCAGGGTCTTCATTTTACACGGAATGTAACGAAGTTATGTTTGTGCAATAGCACTCATAACATTAGCCGAACATTTGTTAATGTTTTTTATTGAGTATTGTTTTTACCTGAATAACAACATCTTGTTCGTCGGTGGTATTCAGCTTGCGATAACACCTCAACGTGGTCACACCGTTGTACTGACTGGAATAAGTTAACGTCCAGTCTTGGCTAGCATCGACCGGTGGGGAATTCCGGCCATTTGTTAGATGGTCCTGAAGAATAGCATAAAGTGTCAGTAGAGAGCTGTACTGAACAACTGTAGACCTTAGAAAGGCCTGCTGATGGAGAGTGTGTGAGTGAGGTCGGAAAGGTCTAGTTTTGACCCTTACATGTTGGTGGGCAAATGATGAAACCGGTCTTTGTATTATATGAAACGAATAATTTTTAACAATTATCCTGCGAAATCGCACGGAATATCGCCTGATACTTAGCCAACGAGGCCGTAGGCCGAGTCGGCTAAAATCAGACGATATTCCGCGAGATTGAGCAGGATAATTGTTTTATTATTCAACAAATTGATAACAAAATTGATTTCCAAGCTCGTAACATTTTTAAACCTTTCTGTCGACATTTTTTCACTTCACTTTTTCTTCCCACGTACGAAGCTGCGTATATCGTCGGATATCTGTTACCTACGGATGACAAATATCGAGAGCATCATGACCATATTTGGATAGTGTTACAATTTGTTGAATAATAAATAGGAGTATTTATCCACCGCTTTGAGGGCATGCTAATACATTACAGAGCTACCTCATTGAGGTCAAGAACATATGTATATACGTCTGGGTGGAGAGAAGCTCTGTGAGAGTTAATTAAGTGTTTTGCCTAAGAACACAACACATTGAGCCAGGCAAGGGCTTGAATCTGGATCATTCGATCCAGAGTGCAGCACATTACTGATGGGCTATTGTGCCCTCCAAGGTAGAACAGTTGAATATTTTACCGTTATACTCCCTTCTCCGGCTTCGTTGACCATTGCAACAGCTACATCGTAACCTATCATACTTCCCCTGGCCGGTGGCACTGCCGTTGAGAAACCAAGCCCGATCCATCCCGTGGCCATGACTTCAACCATAAAGTGTAATATGTCCTTGCTGGTATCGTGCATCCACGAAACATTATACTTGCCGCCACTCAAAGACAGAAAATTCGCGAAATGCATCGGTGGAGGCATGGGCATGGCCGTCACTGTAGCTAAAATAGATGCATTAAAACAGGTTAGAAAAGGAAAGGTTGTATAAGTGACATTGTATGTTAGACTTTGATAACAAGTCGACAAACAAGACAGTCAGTCAGTAGCACAAGGAACACATTCCAGTTGTTCGGTTAGTTGGGTAGCAGCGCGAAACATTTCTTCCCTTTTTTGTTCGTTCTGGCCGTGTTGTCTCTGCTGCCGGTCAGTCCCTAAAAGACCGAAGGCCTGGAATAATTGGTTACTTTTAGCGTAGTAAGGAACTGGAATGAGGACTTGGGATAAGGTTAAATGACTGTATCCCAAGCCCACAAAACGAAAATCACGTGGGCTTAAATGTTTCCTTTCAAATGTTTCAACGTCAGCCTGTGCTCATGCTACATATAACGGACTCCCCCTGTCAGTGTTAGGGCTTCAAATTGACCATTTATTCCTTCACTCAACTACACATGATTCGCAGTATAATATTATATACGTTGACGTAATTTAATGTACCTCACTTATCATAAAAGCTTTATGAGAGACCAGCCATTCCTTTCTTTTATTCTTATATAAGTTTAAAACACGCACCTGTCAAAGTTGGCTCAGCGGTCGTCGGTGCTATGGACTGTGTGTTGATCGCAATTGAAGGAGTCACTATTAGTGAGCAATTAAAAAAAAAGAAATTATACAATGATCCTTACTTAGTGCTCGAAATATTAATGAAGCTTTTCACTGGAGAGGTTGAAGGTCAAGTGAGTTAATCCCTGATATAGGCACTTTTCCGAAAACACTCAGTTTTAAGACACTTTTCCAGCTGACATCGCGCCTCGAAATAACAATTTCCTATGACCCGGATGTTGTTTGCGTGGATAGTTCAAGCGGCTTTACGCGTGTATTTTCATTAACCAAGTAAACATCAACACACACACGTCTGTTAACATGTTCTGGAGGAAAACTGGGTACCATACTTTAAAAAAGGAGCGAAATGCAGTTCTTTGTTGTTTTGTTTCATTACAACTGCAGTTTTGGAACTTTATACTGTACTCGGTATCGTTTTGTCAAAGGAACTGACCTGTTATTGGGGCAGCTACAAACGTTACTTCTAGGACGCCTCTATTCTGAGACCCATGGTTCATAATGGTGTCACTTGTAGGATGATAAGCCCATATAAGGTAAAGTGGCATTCCCGGCTAAAACATGGAAAAAGAACAATGAAGAAAGTAGTCACAAGACTTCAATCAAGATCTTGCTGTTGATTATCCTCTGATAAATCAGGGTCTTCATTTTACACGGAATGTAACGAAGTTATATTTGTGCAATAGCACTCATAACATTAGCTAACATTTGTTAATGTTTTTCTTGAGTATTGTTTTTACCTGAATAACAACATCTTGTTCGTCGGTGGTATTCAGCTTGCGATAACACCTCAACGTGGTCACACCGTTGTACTGACTGGAATAAGTTAACGTCCAGTCTTGGCTAGCATCGACCGGTGGGGAATTCCGGCCATTTGTTAGATGGTCCTAAAGAATAGTATAAAGTGTCAGTAGAGAGCTGTACTGAACAACATTAGACCTTGGAAAGGCCTGCTGATGAAGAGTGTGTGAGTGAGGTCGGAAAGGTCTAGTTTTGATCCTTACATGTGGGTGGGCAAATGATGAAACCGGTTTTTGTATCATATGAAACGAATATATAGGAGTATTTCTCCACCGCTTTGAGGGCATGCTAATACATTACAGAGCTACCTCATTGAGGTCAAGAACATAGATATATACGCCTGGGTGGAGAGAAGCTCTTTGAGAGTTAATTAAGTGTTTTGCCTGAGAACACAACACATTGAGCCAGGCAAGGGCTTGAATCCGGACCATTCGATCCAGCTACCAACGTACCACAGAAGAGTTGAATATTTTACCGTTATGCTCCCATTTCCGGCTTCGTTGACCATTGCAACAGCTACATCGTATCCTATCATACTTCCCCTGGCCGGTGGCACTGCCGTTGAGAAACCAAGCCCGATCCATCCCGTGGCCATGACTTCAACCATAAAGTGTAATATGTCCTTGCTGGTATCGTGCATCCACGAAACATTATACTTGCCGCCACTTAAAGACAGAAAATTCGCGAAATGCATCGGTGGAGGCATGGGAATGGCCGTCACTGTAGCTAAAATAGATGCATTAAAACAGGTTAGAAAAGAAATAGTTGCATAAATACATTGTTTGTCACACTGGGAAGAAATAACGAGAACGTCAGTTATATACTGTCTACCGGACCCTCTATTTAGCCCTGGGTAGTCGATAATATTGATAATCGATAACATTCGATAACAATCGATAAAAATCGATAAAAATCGATTAATTATTTCGAAATTCACTAAAAATCGATAAAAGATTTCGTTGTGAGTAATCGATAATTATCGATTTTTGAATTAAGGCTATCGATTTTATCGATAAATATCGAATTTATTGAAATTGAATTATCGCACCAATTTTCGAAACGGAAACACCAAAAGATATCTAGAGCTCGCAGAGACACTTACAACGACTTCCCTGTTCGTTAAACGATAAAAATTCCTTTGTATTTGAAATCCGCTATAGATCCCTGGTTGATTATTGCACTGTTTTATTTATTTGCTGATGCACACATTCACACGCTCGTCGCTCCATCACCCAACCTTTAAAGGGAAAGATTTTCGTGATATTTTGAGTAAAGATATGAACAAATCATCTAGACGCCCTCGGGCTCATAATCTAAATGTTACATGAAAAGCGATGGCTTGTGATAGAGACTAAAAACTAACGATGATAATATTTATTGTCATCCCATACATGTGTTTTTACTTGTAACACTACTTGAGCATGAACAAAACTTCTTGTTGCCCATTTTTCTTAGGTTAAAACGTGGTTTTAAAACCCACGGAGCAAAGAAAAAAGTGAAAATTTAGGCGACAACCTCGAAGCCGAGAAGCCGGAAAAGGTAAAATAATTTACGGTTGTAATCGAAGCCGGGTAATCGAACAATAAAGTCAGCCGGAAGAAAATCATATTGCAGTTTCTTTGGTCTCTTGTACAGTGCTTGTCAACAAATCATTTCATTGCCGCCTTTGAAATCTACATTTTAAGAGTCACAATCAAACGCTCCCTGAACAGAAACACGATATTTTTATCGATTCAATAACGATCGATGAATCCGATAAAATCGATAAAATTAACACTTCGTCGGCGTAAGAGTATCGATTTTTATCGATTGACCGATAAAGTCGATATCGTTTAAAATCAATTTATCGATTTTCCGATATCAATTTTTATCGATTGACTACCCTGGGATCGTAAATAAAATATTAACCGCAGGGGATGTAAACGAAAAAACTTAAAGGAATCGGGCTGGGGAGAAACCAAAAAGTAATTCACTTGCTTTGCGTTTCCCTCCGCGTTTGCGCTCGCTAGCGCGCACACTTGCTCGCACGCTCGCTCACACGCTTGAACTTTATAAGAGTTGGACACACAATATGGGTTTTCCAAGGCGTTTGTGAGAAATAATACATTCTTTACTCTTATTTTTACATAAGGTTAGGACACACACCTGTTAAAGTTGGTTCTGCGGTCGTTGGTGCTATGACTTCTGTGTTTGTCGCAATTGACGGAGTCGCTGTTGGTAAACAATTTAAAGACAGGAAATTGTGCAACCAATACTTACTTATAACAGTGATATAAACAAAGGTTTTCACAAAAGAGTATGAGGAGTAACTGAATTTGTTCCTTTTTCTCGATGCTTCTCTTTCTTTGAGAATAGTCAGATCTGTGACCCACCTCAAATGGTTCGAGAGTATCAGTACTACTTACTTGTAGCTAGAGTGGATGTTGGGATTAGGGTAGCTGTCGCCATGGTAACAGTCGTCATCTGCATCATTGGTGTCATTGTAGAAGTTTCGGCAGGGACAAGGACCACTTCCAGCCTACTTCTACTAGTATGTTCTACTAAGTTATCACTCGAGGAATGATATGCCCACACAATGAAAATTGGCATTCCTACCTAAAAAGCAAGAAATACCAATAAACATAATAAGACGTGTGAGACTAATAAAAACTAAGTCCACCGAAGCTATAATGTGTTGCAAACCCGGGGCAATTGGAAAAAAAACTCTCCCAATTCCGCTCCGGACGTTCTCACCACTTGCTTTGGAGACCACCTGGGGAGCAATGGTGAGCAAAGCTCGTTCTACTCGAGACGGTTTGCTTTTGATGATGTAGTCTCGGTTATCAGTTAAATTTCCCGCTATTTCTCTGGTATCAGTTAAAATTCTAGGCCCTTTTCTCAGCTACCCGTAGATTTTCAATAGTTTTATTTTTATCTTCTAGTTAAATAATACGTCCCGTTCTCAGCTGACAGTTAAATTTTGACCAATTTTCAGTGGCAGGTCTAAAACGGTGGGGAGGGGTGGAGAGTCATGATCTGTTGGGATTGAGCCTAAAGATCAGCGGCTCCGGTATACTCATCTCAAGAGCATTCTAGGTAGCTTGTCTAAGCCCAGCTCAGTTTAACAATGAATGTCAACATTCCTTTCACCATTCACACTTCACACTCCTCTTCCCTGTTTAGACCTCTCCCTACAGTCTTGACTGGCCATCAATAAAGCCTCACCTCAGGTCGTTATTTATTTCTATCTATTATTTTATTTTATTATTTTTTTTTTCTTTTATTTTATTATATGCATGGTTACACACACTCATTACAATACTCGCACAGCTACTTACACTAATTACTAAACATCCATCCATTAACTATGTACAAAACTAATACATAAACTTACAATATATATAAAGAAATACGGTCACTCACAATACTAACAATACGAATGCATGCTCAATAATTCTACTTAAAATACTTAGGCCATAATTACGCATATGGGGGGGGGGGGGGAAATGCAAAATCAAGTCAGTGAGCAGTGTTCTATTATCCATTGCATTTGAAGTTTGGTTTGTAGCTCAGACATATTGGGATTTTTAGAAAAAACCTTGCACGAATAGAGGTAGTGTTTCATATACAGCAAGAGAAGATCCAGTCTGCGCTTTTGGGTGGAGGTCAACGGAGCTATTTCATCAGTCGAGTTGAACAAAATCTGTTCAACAGAAGGACTCACATTTAATTTGTGTATAACGTTAAACCACTTTATGGTGTTTGAAAATAATGAAATAGAGACATCACACTCTAGAAATGTATGCATTATGGAATCTGTCTTGGAACAGAAATTGCAATGGTCGTCGGTTGCAATATTAAATTTTTTAAGTTCCTTTTTCGTAATGATTA
>JAHPZR010011675.1:17500-21453 GCA_019787425.1 Platygyra sinensis
GATACCCATACAAGTTTAAACCAATTCAGTTCGAATTCGCACGGGTTTTTAAAGCACATGAAGTAAAATAATACTTAACTTGTAAAGAAATGGTTGGGAAACGTCATTTGAGGAAAAACTTTTTACGAGTTCTACTGAAACAATAAAAGTTTAGCTCGCGATTTATATGACATGAACTGAGTTGATTTGACCTTCAGCTTCTTACTCTTCGGCTCATAATTAATTGTTGTTCTACTATATTACTAGCAAGAAATGTTTGCCAATTTTTTCAACTTAATTAACCAACTCAAGCAACCTCTAGAAACTTGAAAACGCCGGCAGATTTATTACAAACTTAGACCCTACGTTCACTCTAAACCGAAACAGTGCTTTTCGAAAACGCTCTTCCAACCCAAAACGCGGCCGGGTTTTCGCTTTCGAGTGAAGGGAAAACAATGAGCATACGATACTCGTGTGATTTTTCAGACCGAGATATTTTCAAACATGAATCCAGAATAACTGGTGATTGTTGCGTTTTTAACTCCTCTGGCGCAGTATGGACCAAAAACATTTAATGTGTTTTTAGAAAGAATGTCCGTTTTAAAATCGTTCCGACAGGGCCTAAGTCATGTCTTATCGTATCCCTTCAGTTTTTCCGTCGACAGTGTTTTTCGACAAAACCTTTTTGCTATTTCTTAATTGCACTTTATTTAACATGTAAACTGTTGCCTGGATACATATATTGTTTGTTGTTCAGTACGGATGATACAGTTATAAACATTTTATTTCTTCAGCTATGTATGGCCGCATGAGGACTCGGCTTGATGCACATGCGTTACCTAGGCTTCCTGCCAAACAAACAATAAATATCAGCCGGATATGACATGGTAAACAAAACAAAAATATTTCAATAAGGAAAAAAATAAAATTTAAGAAATTCATGTCAACGCTTTCTTCTGTTTTTTTTTCCTGTCAAGTGAAAATTAGTCTTCAGATTAATCTTGGAACGGAGGCCTTATTCGATCCTTGTATGTGCGAAGTCTTCCAGAACGGTTCGCCATTTTTAGCCCGGTATAACAAAAGCGTTAACGTCACGGAAGCTCCGGCTTTTTTTGTAAAACGATGGGAAAAAATTCTAGCAACGGCAACACTCATTAATTACATTTCATTTTTTTTGAAGTTGTTTTCTCACGTATAGTGGAAATCCTCTATTTTGACAAACGTTTGTACCAAGAGAATTGTTAACAAGCTGCGATCAGTATGCATATCACTTGCGTGTTTGATGAGTTATGAATATTCTTGTGATACGAAGGTTCATTAAGCCTAATCGGAAAGTGCTTAATGAGTTCATCACACGCAATACCGGCCTTAACATGCCCTATACGCTTAATATGGATAAAACAAACTGAAGTAAAGAAGTCATGGTTCCTAAATTTTAGAATAAAATAAAAAGATAGGCACATGCAACATTTCCTATTCCCAAAACACTTTAAACCTCAATAAGCATATATTTAAAAGATAAACCGCGATATTTGCATAGCAGCTAATATTGACTGCAAAAGAAAGGATAGGTTTTTTTGTTGACTATTAAAGTGGAATAAATAAACACGCTGTCACGGTTTTTGTTATCTGAGTATCTAAAAAAATTTTTAATGGCCTGCATGTATTGGTAAAACTGGCTACTTTCAACTAAATACAGTTCCTAGAATTTATTTGTAAACTTTTTCATGGCCTTTTGAGCTGATAAAAGTCGTTAGAAATGAAACAACTTGGTCAAAAAAAGCCATGCAAGTATGGATTCCCCTACTACAAAATTCGAAACTGCGATTAAAAAATCTCTCTGATTATGTTTTGCGATCAGCTTACCCCAAAATAACTTGTTCCATTACTCATTACTCCTCCAATAGCTACATCGTAGTCTTCCATGCCAGTTGCAGGAGGTTCGGCAACACCAAAGCCGACCCAGCCTACGGCTCTAACTTGCACCAAAAACTCTAACGTGTCTGAAGTGGCGTTGAAAGTCCACGAAACGTTGTAGTTCCCCTCGTCCAGGGTGAGCATGTTAGAAAACATATCACTGCTTCTTGTGGAGACCACAAAGAGCGTTAAAAGAAAAAACTGAAGAACGGCCATTGTAAGATGCAGTGAAAGGCCTCGCGTGAGGAATATAATGACTACGCATATTTCAATGCGTCATGTTTTATAGTTTTTGAATGTTACCACGCACCCAATATCCTTTGTTAACGTTTTCCATTTTGAGGTTCCAAAATCATGCATACTTTCTTTTTTTCTTGCAAAGATAAATCGGAAACCCGCTGATTAGAGTTATTGTGAAATCGTGTGAAAGTGGAAAAGTACGTGTGTGCATCAGTATACAGAGTCATGAATGGCTGGTACATATTTGTTAGAACAAGAAATTTGTGACTCCAACAGTATAAACTAAATGGCATAAATATATTTACATTTCACTTCATAACAGGGATAATACAAGCCCAAAATTTAATTGAAAAGCCGTCTTGCCTCGCGGCAATTTTCATTCTGTTTAATGTCAACTCAGGGTGAGCCAGTAAAATGATTGGAAAAAATGTTTCCAAGATGGGTCCTCTGACGTTAATTTAATTGCTTAGCAATTGATAACCTCGAGAGAAATTACGGTAATAGGTCTCTTAGTAACTCGTAACCAAAACGAAATAAGATAAAACAAAATCTAAATTCATTCATTTTACGAATTGTCAGTCTAAACTGTTAACATGACTTAAGCTACGTAGTTATAAGTTGGTATTGGTCGAGAAGGATATGGTGAAAATAAATACTTTGGATTCCGAGCAGGCTGAACAGCATTTGTTTGATTTCCCCGGCCGGGCAGCGTAGTACAGTCCGGCGAATCCAAGGTTTCATCGGATGATGTCGTTAAAGGTCGCTCATACGAATTGTCGCCTTGATATTTTTCAGTTGAAAAAGTCTCTTTTGGAGAGTGTTAATTCGGATCGAATGTTTCATTTCAAAAATAGTCCGACTTATTTTAATTTCAAAGGTACTTAGTGCAAGTACGAATACTATACAGAAACCTCGTTTATTGACCAGACATGAATGGCTCTAGTATGACTTATACAACTAATATCTTAAAACATGGATAAGACATAACACAAAATTTACTTAAGTTAAGTGTCGAGATTAAAGTGCTCAGTGATAAAAAAAATGAGATGCCGTCGATATAGACAAACTTCTTTAATATTCAGTTCGCAGTATGATTACGTAACCTGCTGATCAACGAATCTACATACCATCACACAGCTATCTTATCATCTTACAATAAAAAACGTAAAAAAAAATATCTAACGATCTCTCCTCGATAGGAACATGATCAGTACAGGCTTTTGCTTGGGTTAGCAACACGTTTGCTCTTTTTCACTCTTGTCAACTTTTCTCCGATCGCTTTTAGTATTTCAGCTTCTTCTTGCTAATTTAACAACTGGTCTAAATTTCGAAATTCGGTTGTTACTGCCGTTATTTAAGTTTATTTTCGGGAGTCCGCAAATTTTGTTAGGGTTTTATTTCTCGGCTTATCTAACTAGAGATACTGTTCATAACAGTAGTTAGGGTAAGAGAATTAAATAGCACCCAGTCTTTCCTCGGATGACGCTGCGTGCATGTTTTTGTGGAGGAGACAGCGCCTGTGAAGTTAGCTGTGCTATCCACGTCACTGAAGTCCAACAAACTCAAAGTGAGTGGATTCGTCTCTGTGTTTCCAACATCCGTCTTTAATTAGCAGAAGGTATGTCGTGAAATGACATGGAGCTACCTTTACCCGCTGTCATTGTTTGTTTGCATTAGTCCTGAAAAGCCCCGATGGGGAGTGGCCAAATAAGTATACATACGTATACATAAGATGACATATCCCACCAAAAGCCTGACTGCACTCACCGGAAGTGAGTTAAGTGATCGAGAGCGAATCCACCAGAAATTCGAGTAAC
>JAHPZR010011676.1:0-20769 GCA_019787425.1 Platygyra sinensis
ATAAAATACTACAATAGTCAGTAGAAGTAAATGCATAACTAAGTAGCAGGTGACGGTTTTTGGATATCTGGTCTTAATTAGCATAGATTATCTTACGATTTTGTGGCAGTTATCTTATTGATTTTGGTGTCCATCGAGAATGCAAATCAAATAATAGTTTTCAAATTTGGTTCCTGTAATTGTAAAACGTTTATGTGGAGAACACTTGATGGAAGCATAGTGAGGTTTTAAATAATTTTAGCAAACGATGTGTACTGCAAAGTAATGGGCGAAGAAGAAGACCGCATCCAAAGTTTAATGCAGCAAAATGTGAAGAATCAATAAGCCTTCACCGGGATCAAAACAAATTGTTGAATCTTTTAAATGGAGAAGATTATTCGAGTCGGCGAGAATTCAAGACGGTTTGTAAGAATGCACGATGACAATTATGGAAGAATTATCTTAAGCAACGAAAAAAGAGCTAATCGATCAGATGCACGGAGCAGAAGCGGAGTTTTGGGACGCTCATAACAAGGCTCAAAATTATTTTGACAATCGGGAGAAGGACGACTTATCTACTTTGGGAAAGTCCTGACGCGTCATAAAATACTCCTACTTACCTACTTAATTACTAAGAAACTTACTTATTTAGTTGATTGGTTCCTTCCTTGCTTTCTTGCATCCTTACTTCCTTACTTCCTTATTTCCTTCCTTACCTACTTAGTTAGGCCCATCGCTCTTGTTGGAGGATAGGCCATCGACAACCCCTTGCCGGCGAGCTCGCACTTAGGCTTTTCCATCAGCTTCTTTCCAGTTGCATTTTATCAGCCTTAGTTCCACATATTTGTCCCTTCGCCAGTAGTATAAAAAATGGGGGTACCAGACCATTTTCAAAAATGATGTCAGCGTATGACAACATCAAATTTAGGCTTAACTTCTTCGGCAACAGGAGATAAAAACGAGCTGCCTAGCACCAATTTTTGTTCTGATTAAGGGATGGAAATAGTTTTTGAAGCCAAGCTCGAAGGTTGCAAGAATAGCGAGGAATTTCGCTTGCAAAGCATAAATTGCATGGAGAGCTTATAGTTTGATGGCAAACTATACCAAATCGTTCTCACTTTATTTAATACATGATTCCAATCATTGAACCATACTGTTCTAGTTTTGTCGAAATCAAAACTGTACAACCAGTCGTTTTGTCTTGTTCTTTACTGTGATATATATTTTTTTCATATTCATCATCCTCTAAATTAATTAAATATTTTTAGCTAAATTCTGTGATTGATTCTTTAACATTTTCTCCGCCAAAGATTAAGCTATCAACATCTCCTTTTTGAGATCAAATTCTCTATTAAAGGAACGACTGGGTCTTCCTTTTCTTCCTTATTTGAGGTTCGTTGAAAATTTGTTCCATCGGATTTAAATTTTTATCTCCAATGGGTTAGGAAAATACTGTCTTACCATGGGATGTTCACATACATCTTTTTTTAAGAGACATGAACGAACAATGATTACATCCGCTTTCTAATGGATTTATTGTATTGTTTTTAGTCATAAAGTGTGCAACCATTATTTCTCTAATCAGATTATATTTATGTATTATTCTTTCTTTTCTACACCTAAGCATGTATACTATTTTCACTTTGACCTCTTTGTGACGATATGTCAATTGTGTAGATCAGCCAATCAGCATTAAGTTGAACTATGTGCTCGAGTTTTTGTTCATTTTCACATCACCGCCGTGTAGCATTGCTTAGTACTTCGAATATAGTTCTGTTCAGTTTGCTATTTAGGACTTTAGGTTGACACGTGGAGTGGTTTTTTTTTCTGCTTTGAGAGAAGGTCACCGGCGTTGAAGGTTTGAAAGTAACGGAGACTCGTTTGGTTCAGAGCACATTTTCAACACTGAAGAGTCATTCAGTAAAACCGTTCCTTTGCACGACAAAGAGTCCATTTGCGGGGAGGGTATGTGTGCCGAGAAGCTAGCTGAAGAAAGCAAAGAAGAAGGAAAAGGAGAAGATTAACTTCTGCCAGGCAGTAAGCCAGTGAAGATAAATGAGTCAAGGAAAATCTGAGCGAAGACCTAATTACGAGAAATTGGAAACTGGGGTTAAACGTGAGTTTAGTTTGTGAATCGTGAGTTTGGCTTATCGATCGTTTGTTGGTGGAACGTTGTTGGATTGAGGACAGGTCAAGGACTGGGACGTAAAGGTGAACTGAAGTGAACTAGTAAAAGCATACCTTTTTTTTAACAATACTCTCTTAAATAGATTTAGTGTTCTGTAGTTTCAAATTATTATATTCCTGTTATTAATTAAGGTAAATAATTTAGCTTATTGTATTATCGTTATCGTTATCGTTAGTTTCTTTAATTATCTTAATAAATATTAGCTGTTTTAATTTAGGGCGGAGTGTGGTGGGATTGTGGGAAGGGGTATGTGTATACAGTCGTTGTTAGTTTCGGGGTTATTGTCAACTTTTGGTTTTCCATATTTGTTGCCAAGGGAATTTTCGGGCTTTACGCCACAACACACGAAGCTATCTTCGTTAGTCTGGAAAATATGACTTTTTAATTAAGGTACGCGCCCAGTCAAATTTAGTGCATTTTTGAGAATACAAAAAATCCGATATTTTCACTCTATTCTCACCAAACCTTCTTCAAACAGTCAGCGTTATTTGATGAATGAGGTACCAACTTTTTCTTGACATTATAACACCTTAACATGTTAATAGTTAACTTGAGTATAATTTCAGTCCTAAACAAAGAGTTTCCAGAAATCTGATTGATCGAGCGGTTCCTTATATGACGCTATATAAACCGCTCCAGGCGGTTTATATAACATTTTCGAGGCCTGGCTACTGAGCTTGCCACCTTTGCCATCTCGGCAAGTAGACATGGCGGACAGTTGTGAATGAATTTTTCATTTGTTTGGAAGACATCACTGTAAGTCCAGGATATTTGAAAGGATAGAGAATTTTCAAAATGACTGCTGTCGCCCTTGGACCAAAAAATCTTTCAAGAACTCGTATTCAAGGCAGTTAAAAATCGTAAATGCAGTGGTTAGTTGATTGCTAGCAGGTCAGATCGATTGACTGAAGTCTGAGACGATGATGACAACTATGAATGAAGTCAACAGAGTTAAAACAAAGGTACCGGATTAATTTGTTTTTCGTTATGTTTTGCTTGTCTGCTTTACTGCTGAACTCGATGAGTAGACTGATTCACAATCGATGTACATGTAACTAGCTTATTTTTAAAACTCTACGGCTACATACCTGTATGCAAAAGAACAATTGCGTCTTTGTTTTTGTGTTTTAATCCGTTATTCTCTGTCGTTCAGCTCTGAAATTATTTAATAGATAATTACTGAGGCTCGCAGCATTATATCCAATAATGCTGCGAACCGAAGTAATTGTCTATTATGATTACTGATTGTCATCCAAACCCACTGTTTTCTGTCTGCAGTTATATCACCGAATGTCGCCGCCCTTTATTATTATTGTGGAAAACAATGAATCAAACAATTCGTGACGTTTAGTGATGTTTTTATTCAAGGTTACGGTTACGTAAGGTATTGTTTTCATGAGTATAACATGACATGTACTTGTGAAAAATGCAACCGGCCAGAAACGAGATAATTATTGACTGTTTGTTTGCCAAGGTAGATGTCAATTTGCATATTGCTCGACAAACACAGTTGTTTTTGAAAGTCAACTGATTGTCGTCTGGAACGATGGCGGAAAGCTGCTGGGAAAGCAGTTCTGAGGAAGAATTGTTCCTCGCGCAGTCAACAATTACTGTTAAGTTGTATGAATATGATGGTAAGTACTTACAGTCAGTCGTTGCAATTCCTTTGGTTTTGCGTAGTTGTGTGTAACCCGAAGCTGTAATTGTCGTTCAGGAATGGGTGTGTCTACAGGTGAAGGGGATGGAAAATGCTCAAAGGATAATGTTGTTATTACTACTGCTGAGACGAAATTTGAAATCTGTTATTAGTGACGGAAACTGTAAGTTACGAATCTTCTTTGTATTAACTAATACTTATTGTGGTGTTTTTGGTTGTTTCTAGTCAGTAAAAAATATGGGGGAAGTTGATATATGCATGTGAAGCTTGCTGCATTATTAAAACTAAAACACGTAGCATTATTTTTAATAATGCAGCTTGTTTTAAGTTTAATAATGCTGCGTGTCGATTTAGCACGTGTAAGATTACCCCTGATAATTTCCCTGCCACCAAAAAAGACCGCACCCGTTTTTCACACACAGTTAGTTTGCATTATTTTTCTCTCGGCATTCGGTGATATAATGCAGACAGAAAACAATGGGTTTGGATTACGATCAGTAATTATACTAAAACAATTATTCGCCTCAGGCTCAGTGAATATTGTCGATTATAACCCACCCATTAATTTTTTATTGATTTTATTGGCGTGGTATAAATCTCCGGACAGTTATCACGCTATAACCCCCGCCCGATTCGATATTTGTCCTCCGATTATTTCCGACGAAGAGAAACGTAGTCAGCACAAGAATTTCAACTTTTCTTTTCTCTTATTTAATATGCAAGGAAACCAAACTATTGTTACTCAGTCTAGCGATGGTTACATTAAAAAGCTGATGGCAAGTGCTGTTCCGGAAAGTACAAAAAAGTCACCAAAATACGCTGTAAATGTCTTTGAAGGTGGAGAAAAGTCACGAGTAGACTTTTAATATTTAGTCCTACGTAAATTTAAACCGAATCATTTTACAAAATAAAGATTTAATACAATGTGATAACTAACTATAAAATAAACCAACCGTTTACCCCCGATTTTAGCGTGGAGGAAGGAGAGAAAAATTCCAGTCGCACTCTGTCGCACTTGAAATCACGGAGCCGGCAGAATTGTCAACCATGATGAAACCTTTTTTTACGCAGAAGCCAGAAAATTAAGTGGAAGGAAAACCATACAGTCGCAACACTGTGAAAGCCAATTCGTACCGGGATTGACAGATTTTTTTTTTTCCGGTTGCCTTCAAAGAAAGTCGTTTTCCATTATTCGGGATAAGTTTTCAAGCCGGCAAACGAAGCTCTACATCCATCAATGAAAGATCTTGCGCGACAGGGATTGATTTCTTTCACAAAGCACAAGCGTCTAATGACTCTCTAATTTCCAGCGAAGACTTTGAAGTCCTCTATGCAGCAAATAAGCTTGGTCTGAATGCTCCAGAAAGTTTTGCAAATTCGACATGATTTAACACCATTCTCTACTTCGGAAAGAGAGGCCGTGAAAACCAACGCGAGATGAAACCCGGTGACCTTTAGCTCGAAACAACAACAACCGCCTGAAGTACTTCATCGCAAGCAAGAGAGCGACAAAAATCAGTCCACCTTCAAGTGCTTACTCTTTCTGTGTTTCACACATGTAAATTCTGAGAGTGAAATACATTTCTTCCTGGTAAAGTTTATAAACAGTACGTCGGAATATATGAACCAAAAGCGCCAAGATCTCGAGTTTTTGATCGGGGGCGTTACGAGAATTAATTTCACATGACATCTTGCCAAATTTGGCCCAATCACAGTGGAAATAAATTTAGTTAAACCGATCAAATTTACCAATTCACCAATGTTTTTTTTTTTACCATGTTTGCGAGCGGCTTTTTGCAAACTGAAAATTAGTGGGAGGGTTATAAAATAAATAAACCCCTTTCTGGCTTGCTGGTGTGTCGGCTGATAATGTCCTTGGCTGAGAGATTGTCCTCAAAATTTCGCATTTGCCCTCGAAGCTTCGCTTCTCGGCCAAATCTTCATTTTTCGGACAATCTCTCAGCCGCGGACATTATCAGCCGACATACCAGCCGCCCCCTGAAGGGGTTTATTTACTAAATAATCTCCTCGACTTCGTCTCGGGGATTATTGGATAATATTCACTTCGCCATCGGTGAATAATTGTTAATTATTATTGGATGAATTTCTGCTCTCCAAAAGCTTTGCGGACTGTAAAAATACTGTTTGCTAATTCGTTGCTAGGTGCGGTGCTCGCCCCCGACTTCCGGTTGCTCAATTTTGACTTTTGAGAACTGGGAATAAGTTTAAAATCAAATATGTTTAAAATCAAATATTGTCGAGAAAAAGCGAAAAAGTGGATGCATAGCCTAACATTCACTTCCGGTAAAAGGACAAAATTTAGCTTTATTGTTCTGGGCTCCTTGTGCGAATTTTGTCCCAAAACCGATATTTCTGTAAGATAGGAATACTAAGAAACATGATTAGGAAAAATAAATTGTAAAATAAAATTTCACAATTTTGCCTGGGCGGGTACCCTAAGGAATAATTTTAGAGTAGGCGTCACCAATTGCAAAGCCTTTTTCCCAACAAACCCTATTTTTCATTGCAACTGTACTGGTCTCCCAATTTTGATGCAAAACAACACTGCGCAACAAAACAAAGTCCTGCAATCACCAATTTAGCTTTTCCTGACTTAAAACATTGTCTACAGAGTGGGTCATTGCTTGCATGCAAACAGCACAAGAAAACTGCACGACGGTGCGAAAACACATCCAACTTAAAAACAGCCCTACCCCTCACTTCTTAACCAGGCTACCCTAAATGCATACCAGGTAATAGCCCTGAGCCTGGACAACAACAACACACCCAGCTAGGGAGAAACTCCCCTTCATTTGAGGGGGTCACTTAACTCCGAAAGACAGGTTTAAGACCTGGTACAAAAACTCAGCAAATCCGCAGTGTAGCACCAAACATGCCCTTTGAAACTATCCCACCTCCCCGTGAATTTAACTAAGCTACTCTAATGATATGCATACCAAAAGATAGCCCTGTGTCTATGCCACCTCATGACCCTCAGCTAGACACAGTCCTCCTCCATTTGATGGAGTCACTAAGCTTTGAAAGACTTGAGGATAAGTCCCGATAAAAAATCCAGTCTAGAACAATGCGTTACCTTTAAAAACAGGCCCACCCCCTCCCCCAAATACACACTAGAAGATTGCCCTGTAATTATGCAACAACATGACTCTTAGCTTGACGGAAGTCCCTCTCCTTTCCCCTTAAACAAAACTTAACCGGTTCTTTTTGGTATTTCCAGTGATCTCTGTCAATTTCAGGAACTTATTTGGAGCTAATGATTAAGAGCTGAGGGTGGTTAGTGCTGACTAGGGAGATTTTTCTTTTCCTAAGAGTGTCACGACCATAAGCAAATTATGCTTTGAAAGATTGCCTGCAATGAGCTGGAGTCGACTTAAGACTTCAAGCAACCTGGTTTTCAAAACTCTGGGTGGACATATTTATCTGGGGTAATTCGCAAAGTTCAATCTCAAGTTCGGAAACAATTTCACAAAACTCGGTCTCAAGCTGGGAAACAGATTTTCAATGCTCAAGCTCAAGATAAGATGCTCAATCTTAAGGTATGATCACCAGATTCTTCACAATCGACAGTTTCTAGTTCGTCAGAATTTGATGGTTAAATTTATTGTAATAGAATTTGATGGTTAAATTTAATGTAATAGTAATACACAATGAAATGATCACAATGGAATACATAGAATGTCCTTTTTGTGAGCAACAGTTACAAGAAATAAGCGTTAATCACTGTCCACGTTATGATAAACAATCTATAATAAATGACAACGGTACTCATATTTGCAAAAGTTGTGGTACAGTAAATAATTACCAAATTGCTAAAATAAATTCAAGATTGTAAAGAAAAGTGTCTTTGAGAGAAAATATCGTCTGGAAAGCACAATGAATGACATATGTGATACATACAAATTACATACATAAAGTCATGATAGAGTGAAATCAGTCTAAGTCGTAAACGAATGATTAACGTTAACTTTGTTTTTATATTCAAAATGTTAATTGTTCCGTGTGATGATATCAAAATAACGAAATCTAAATCAACTTAAAAAACTCATTAATTATTCGTGAGCTCAACAACCATCTACGTCCATTAAAATCGGTCTTGTCAAACTAAAAAGCCTGGGGGCGGCATTTGATTTCAATCCCAGGGGATAGCGGGGATGATTGTATTTTGCTTCATTGATATTCTTTATATCAAAATTTCGCCCTCATTAGTATTCTTGATATAAAGAATACTAATAAGGATGACGTTTTATTAAACAGTAATAAGAAGTGAAATAGTATAATGGCCAGCTGCATAAACAGGAATTACAAACAAAACAACTTTGATGCAATTCAATTTCTTTATTCCAAAGTTAGCATTTACGAATAGTCTTTGCATGCCTCCATAATGAACTTTGTCAGCCAAAAGTTTAGAGACTCTGCCGCCATGTCGCAAATGCTCGTTTTCAAATCTTGAATTTGAGAAGTTTTCATAGCAGACCCACTTTCTTACTTGGCCCCCCCTGCCTGCCATTCCCCAAAAATCTTCATCGCCTATTTATTTACCGTACGGGTCGACCTTGGGACAGCATTTTCCAAAATTTATCTTTCTTCCACCGGGCTTTTTGGCTCACGAAACGTCTAGTTCGAAGTCAGGTGATTTATGTTGTGTCATGAACTGGTCATACAGTCCCAAAACCATACAATGATAATTCTCACAATAATTCCCAGGGCGACTCCACGTGATGCGTGCTTGCATCTTCAAATTCATTTGTCAAACACGAAATTAAAATTATCACGCTAGTACGCTAAACAAACAAGTTGGAATATTCCCTAGAGATTTTCGCTTTTGAAGCCGTTCAATAAACTCGCGGATCGTGTTTTATTTGGTTATATAACACCCCGCTCGTTTATCAAACAATACAGTAACTTCAAATTTTCATTTGCCATATTGTCATAAAATACTGATATTCATCGCTGATAAGTTAAAATTGTTATAAACAAAATAATATATTGTATTTACTCTCAAATTTGCCACATAATGGACAAATGCATCAATGATAACATCATCAGACACTTTTACATAATCAAGGTATTATTTTTTATTGAATGGTAATCTTCTTAAAAACTATCGCAAGTCACTCAAAACCTAGTTATATGTAATGCAAGCAAATCTACGCATCTCTACTTTCACTTTGAAATCATTAGCTTCTAAGTATGTTTTCAGAATAAGATTAGCACCTGATATTGCTTTCAGAGCGATCCGGTTATGTTAAACCTCCAGCTACAGTTCCTATGACTACTAAAGCCACGGAACAAATATTATATACAATTCCTTTTTTTAAGTTTGTAAGACAAAATGTTTTATGATAGAATTTGTAAATAGTTTTTAATTGATTTTTCTTTGGCTTGGCTAGCTTTAGACTAATATGATTGAAATTATCTTTGGTGTTTTCACGTATATGTTTTAGATAACACAAACGACTAATTCAATTGCTATATCTCCAAACGTCAGTTTTAAATATATATTCATGGCTTATACTTGCCTTGCTTGTGTTAGATTATAAGTTACTATATGTCCAAGCCTCGCACCACAGTTTCAGTGATTGAAACTGTGGTGTATCGTTAACGATATTGTTGGATAGGTTACTGCAGTTTTGTTATATATAGCTTTTATTGATGTTGTGTGGCTATAGCGTGGCGTACCTAATTTGGCACAGCCAATGTTAAATGTGTTTTCGTCACCTTACCTGTGTTATGTCATCTTAGTAGTGTTTTTGACATCTTAGTCAGTTTTTCTCAGCTTGCTTGTGCGTTGTCACCTTAGTGTGTTTTTTGTTATCTTAGTTGAGATTTTTTTTTGTTTGTTTTTTTTTTCTTTTTTTATGTTAGGTGTGTTCTTGTCATCTTAGTTGTTGTTGTTGTTGTTTTCTTGTCGTCCTAAATGTGTTTCTTTTTTTTTTTCATCTTAGTTGTGTTATTGTCAGCTTAGTTGTGTTATTGTCATCTTTGTTGTGTTTTTCTCATCTTAGTTGAGTTTTCTCACCTCAGTTGTGTTTTTCTCATCTTAATTGTGTTTTTCTTACCTTAGTTGCGCTTTTATCATCTTACTTGTGTGCTGGTCTGTGTATCGCAGAGGTCATGGTTCGAAATCCGTTTAGGACTGAATTTTATACAGGCATAATTATATTTCACAACTGCTTACGTTATATACTGGCCTGTGTATCGCAGTAGGTTATGGGTGAGAATTCCGTTTAGGACTGAATTTTTCAGGCTTCAACATTACAACTGCTTAGGTTGTGTACATAACTGCGGTGATCAATCATATCTTCAAATTATCCAACTCTTCCCCCAGATTGATTGGTTGATAGTTTTTTCTCTCGACTCTGTCCTTTGGGCATCAAAAAGAAAGAAATCTGGTAATATACTCTCGGTCAGGATGCATTAATCGGTTGAGTAAAATAGCGCGAGTGCAAGCGTGAAATTAAGTTTAAGTGATTGACTTGCGTCTCGCGCACTTTCTTTGAGTAACGCTCTCAACATGAAAGTTTTCAGACTATCGATTTGCAGACTATTTGATTTCCTTTGCAGCTGATCGGTTTTTATAATCGCTTAATTCAACTTCTCCATTAAGATACAAGGAAGGCTAAGACCTCGAAAACTATCAGAGGAGTATAATAGTCCGAGTGTGAAGTTAAAGCGAGTGACCCTGTAGCATAAGTCGCATCGCACTGCTCACAGTGAACCGAATGAAACTTTATTTAACCACGGGCAATTCATCAGCTATTACAAAAAGTTAAAAACTAAAACTACTCGACTATAACTATAAGCTATACTATATTAAAAAGCTGCGTTCCTTGAATGCCGTGCCTCATAGAGCTTTGCTTATTTCGCGTTTGAACGACCTGAGGGATAACCTAAGTGTTTGCGCCTTTTTGCGCTGTTTATTCTTATTACGGGGCCCCGCGAAACTAATGTTAGGGCAAAGAGTAAGTGAGGGCGGAAAAATTCCCCTGATCTCAGGTAACCTGCGATTTCGAGTCCCCTTCCGCGTATTTAGCACTCAAAAACGAGCCTGCTTATCACAGATAGCGCTTTCTAGACCGCCTGTTTTACATGAAACAAAAAACGATTATGAGGTCTTTGTGATATTCAGAATAATCAAGGTCGAGGTAAGGGTTATCAGCCGAAGCTAAAGGCTGTGGCTAATACCCTTACCAAGACCCTGATTATTCTGGATATCACAAAACTGCAATTAATAATTGTTTTATTTATACATTGAACGAAAAAAAAAATGGAAGTCGCTTATTTTGGAAATTCAGTGGTCTCTTTCGGCCAATCGGAAAACAGTTAGAGAGTTCAATATTTAATAGTTTTGATAATTGAAAGTTTTCGTTAGCCGTTCTCTATTGAGTCAAAGAAAAATATCGCCGGCCACCTAATTGTCAAAACGCTTTGTTTACAGTGCCACCCGCCTTTAATTATTGGGCTATTGTTAACCGTATTTTTCCTTGGGATGGACTTTACGCATCCAACTGTTTTAGTGTCAGCATCTCAGATCTGCAAAGAGACTCAAATATTTCCAAAGCTAAATCTGTTGACTAATCACAACCGACTAGTTCTAGACATGCTAATTATTATTTCGCGTGCCCATAAACTGGACATTGTAACTACATAAAAAAAAAACAAACAATAGCATTTTGGGCGATATAGTCTGCAACCAGTCACCCACTTTCCTCGAAAATCAGTCTTGAAGAACACAAAACAAATTAACTTTCGAAACGCGTGGGGTGCGAGCAACGATGTGGGAAGCCGCTAGAAGCGCAGGTATCTCCTTGCAACTAGCGGCATTTTGACGCATCGCCGCTGTCACGCATACTTGTTTTGCGCTCTACCCCCAAAAGCTTTCTATAAAAATGGACTGCTCGCAGTTTACACACAATTGTAAAGCTCTGCCGATCAGTATGCGTTGAGCCGCAAACGAGTAATGAGTCGTCACACATCAATTTATTTAGTACACACATACATACTTTATTTACTAGCACATGTTAAGGGATGGCAGTGAAAGCTGATGTGGACCTGCTTTACATAATAAATGATTTAAACCTAAAATAATTACAACATACATTAATTCTTTAATAGAACTTTAAAAGTTGTTAGAATTCACATTCATTTAAGCAAGAAAAGCATCATGCAGGTATCGGCTACAAATAGTATTTAATGAACAAATTTGCTAAATATCATCTTAAGACCTCGTACAATTCAGTGCGAACAGTTCAGCCCAATAGCCCTTTTAATTTAATGATTAGCTCTTGTATTTGCATTACAATAATACCAAATGCTGCGATGCAATCGCGGGCCGAATCTAACAAAACGTTCACAATTTCCCCAACATGGTAGTCTATTTTAATTATTAACAACATCCAAATGGATAATTGTGAGCTCCGTTTTTACGCTAGGCTAAGTCTATATATTAGCACCCAATCACACTAAGTATTCATGACAACGAGTATTATTAGTTATGACATAAGACGAAACAGACACCCTGGACGAAAGCAAATTTTCTAAGACAAAAACTAGCTTCCTAGGCAGGCACTCTTTGGCTCGTCTCGCTACCACGAAAGTCAGCTGACGCCAAGGACACATTCCTTCCCCGTTGTTTGTGCGCGTCCCGATCAAGACTGTGGGCTTTGAAGCCAGCGAAGTTTGCTTGACACTTCGATGGATAACAACGTGACCTTTTACTTATCTGAAGATTAATTCCGTCGATTTAGACGCTGTCCTGATCGGCAAGAAGTACTTTGTTTCCGAAGAGAAAGATGGACATGTTCGTACCCGGACATTCACTTGAATGGCTAGTTTCTATCAGCCTGCGGAAATGAGTGGGGACTGTCACCAAAATACTGGCGTGTCTTTTCACTGAGTGTGAGAGACCGTTACAACAATCTGTTTAAAAAGAGAAACTTTTGTTTCTTTCACCCTGAAAAACATAAAATCTTTGAAAATGCACGATTGCAGACTGGATTTAAAAAGCTGCATATTTAATTTGAAATCGTCCAAGGTGTCATATATACGTGGCAGCACAGAAGTACTCAGCCAAACGGAACTTGTAACTTTTTATTACACAATAGAGCCAGCGCCAATTGCTTCTTAATTAATTTTCACGAGATGTCCAGCTGATCTTAGAGTCCAATGTTTATAGCCTCGATCGGAACGCGCGCAAAAGAAACGGAAGGAGTGTACCTCTGGCTTGAGCAGACGTTCTTGATGACGGAGATGACTTGACGAGCCCAAGGATTGTTTGGGTAGGAGGCCGAGCAAGACAAAACTAGTGATGGCATTCACACTTTCGCTTCCAGTAAAGAGTCTCACTTTTGGATGAAGGACAAACTATACTTTACATTTTCCCTTTCAACGTGGAGTTATTTGTAATCTCGATTGGGTTAAAGAACGAACTGTTATTAACATTTTTGCTTTAACATAGAGTTCCTTGAAGAACTGGCTTCGAGTGAAGAAGGGACTGTTATTTACACTCTGGCTTCCAAGGTGAAGTTCTTTGTGGAACTCGTTCTGCTACTTCTCATAGTGTTGAAGGTCAGTTGCCCTCGGCGAGGGATTTCCTCGTGTTTGCATCGGATCATGTTTTGGAAAGCTTTTTTCATCTTTCCGTTCAGACCAATATACAACCACGGGTTTATGGCGCTGTTAGCCTGGCTGAACCAGTAGCAAATGTAGATAATTATATAAGGATCCCACATCGCCCCACGACCTCTCACACCTATGCTGACGCCTTCGTCCATCTGATACACGTGCACTGGAAGCCAGCAGACGGCAAACACCACCACAACAATGATCAGCATTCGGATGACCCTTTTCTTGGGGATTTCCTGTTCTCGTTGCTCTTCATTAACGGTATGATCCACAGGCACCTCATGAAACCACAGTTTTCGAGCAACTAGGGTGTACAGAACTGAGATGACAGCGAGGGGCAGGAGGAAGCCGACAGCAAAAAAGTAAGAATAGAAGGGCAAAATTAGAGATATGTCGATACGACACTTGCCTCGAACCAGTTTAAAGGCAACTGGTACGATTGACGCCAAGGCCATGGATGAGATCCAAATAATTGGAGTAATGATCTTAGGCTTCCTGAACCAAATATTCCGTCGGAAAGGGTGCGCAACCGCAAAGTATCGATCAAATGCCATTACAGTAAGGCAGAAAATGGAGGCGATCGTCGAGACGTAAACAGCATAGTAAAGAAACCTGCAGTTAAAAGTCCCAATTAAATCAGAGCTTTCAAAGACATAAAAGTGAGTAATGCTGACAGGGATCTGAAACACAGCAACCATCAAGTCAGCCACCGCCATGTTAACAAAGAGGAAACTTGTCAGATTTCTTGTTCTAGGTTTCTTCCACACGATGTAGATCAACGTTGTGTTACCAAACAAAGCTACTATCATGGTTATCACATACACTATGGTCAGAGAAAGTGCGATGGCTTCATGGTCTGTCATGTTCTGTGAAGTACAAGAAGAAACATTTTCAGCATAAAGGAACTTCTTAAAATTAAGCTTTTTAAGGTTAAAAACATAAAATTAAGAAATCAATGTTTTACAGAATTCCTTGGCTCATTAGAGTATTTGGCTCCCAGATTTTAAGTAGTAATTTCATTAAAAACTTATCAGGTTTAAACATCGATAATACCCGATCTTAATTTACATAATTTTGGACGATTTCTCAGTTCACTCCTTAGTTTTTCTTTTGGTTGAGAAGATATATCAAACACTCGATATAGTGTTTCATCGGCTATCTAAACACCTCGGATTTCGTCAAAAATACTCTGCTGCCCTCCTTTCTTTTCGACATTTAAATATTCTGATATGACCCATATCTTAACAACAACAACAACAACAACTTTATTTGCACCCTGAAGTAAATAAAATTCACATTTACATTTACATTTACATTTTACCCTTATGAAGGGTTTTCAAGTCTTTTGAGGCCAATTATACATCTATCGATTAATTTTCAAGTTTACGACGAGTAATTAAAAATCACTTAAACTCGCTTCCATAGAATTCTTAATTATGCACAGTTTTTCGGCAAATTCGCTATCCGGGAAAACGCTGAAACACGTATCGTTTTGACTTTTTGAAAGAGGAAATGTCAGTGTGTAACCTGATATAAAATTATTTTCAGATTTCCCATCAGCGCTGTGTACTAACGCTCTCAAAACCGTGATAATCACAACTTCAACCTGTTAAAAACCAACCCAAAAAGGAAGTGCTGGTGACCACAAGGTAAAAATGTCTTGCATCTGATTTCCTGAGCATCTGGACTTTAACTATGGCAGGAGAGTCTTTTTTAGCTCTCCTATTGTAAGATATTAAATTTAAAAGCCCCGGCCAAACGATCGCAAAATTTCAAAGCATTAATTATATCGCAACATTGTTGGGCGCTGCATGCTGCCCGCGTTTGGCCACTATGTTGCCCACCACGCTTCTAGGCCTACCATGGGCTATATCTGGGAGGAATATGAAAAGTTTATTATTGTTTATTTATTATTATTATATTATTATTATTATTATTATTATTATTATTATTATTATCGTTTATTATCGTTGATTTTTCATCATGTGATCGAATGGCTCTACATTAGTGGACATTTCCTCTTAATAAGTCAGTTGAAACGGTTTTTTTCTTATTCCGTCATGATCAAGAAGCTTCTCCTTAACTAAGGGTGCTCACCTACAGCAAACTACTTTTCGTGTTTCTTGTTATTATACCATAATTCTATTGGCTATATTCACTTCCCATAAGGTATCCTAGTAACACATTTCAATCTTAAGGTAGTCACATGTAAAAACCGAGGTTAAAAAATCTCGATGTTTTTGGGTATCACCTTCTTTGAGTTGAGCAGTGATTTAAGCATTGCCTACGGTTAGACATCAAACGCGAATTCATTGTTTTCTAAACTGGGTCTATTCTCGAAAACATCAATTCCCTTCGTGTACTTCTTAACAACCGTTTAAAAACCTCATGAAGGGTTTGAGGGTGCGTCCCACACCGGTTGGCAATTATTTCTACCTGGCTCTCTTACATCCAAAAAATTCAAGTAAGGCTGCACGCTTTATCATCCGTTTCGTGAACGGTTAAAAATGGAAACAATTAATGTTGCTTACCTCAAAGCTAGACATACCTATTTACCTAGTTCAGTGGCAATTAAGCTTCAAACTCTCAGATAATATAAAAATTGCCGGGTGGGACCTGTCAGTAACGTATTCGTTTTAGATATCAATCAACCACGAATCCACTGTTTTCTGATCAGATCAGAAGAGAAATGGACATCAGAGAAGACCCAATGAGTGTGTGTCATTAACAAAATGCAAATGGAATTTTGTAACTGCCATTAAGTTCAATCAGCAGCGACTTCGGCGCTCAAAGATGTGCTTCTCGCTTAGCTCGAGGGCGATACTTAATTAAGCAAATTTCGACTTGCAGCAAATCTACATAACGGCATGAACATAACGACATAAGAAGGACATTATCTCGTTATGTTACGTTTGCAATATCAACATCGCTTTTTTGACATGTTAGCAAGAAAACAGCACAAACAAAACGTCATAAGGAAAAAAAATGATATTTTCCTTATTCCCCATATGTCGATACTTCATTACTGACATTGGCGCATACGTAGTGATACTGCTAGTGTGAAATACGCATTTCAAATATTACCTACTGATATTCAAATCCAGTATGTCCTCTGGCTACAAATAAGTACAATAGGTAACTCATTCGCCTGCATAACCCTTTCAGTGTCCCGTGGATAGAGACACATACGCGAGTAAGAACTGTTACCAACAAATAGAATATTTATTAGCGGAAGCCTTAACTTAAGCATGCATCTAAATAGCCAGGTGAATTCACTCTATTGCCCGGTTGATGTCGCCGTTAAGTGTCAACATGCCAGTTTCAAGATATTAAAATTCTAAATTATACAAACCATAACATTATCGGCACAATAGCTATTGATTTAAGTAAGGCCTTTGGATGTCTTCCACATGACCTTGAGTGACCATGCGACATCTTTAATGCCAAGCTATCTTTCTACTCGCCATCAATGAGTGAAGCTCGGTATATACCGCCTTCTCAAAGTGGGAGAGGGTGTTAAGAGGAGTCCATCAAGGCTCAGTCTTGGGTCCTACATTATTTAATATTTTATAAACGGTTTGGCGTATACAATAAAACAATGTAGAATAATCAATTATGCCGATGACACTAACATCCATCGTTACAGTAGGAACGTACATGCTGTTAAGGACAACCTAAATGACGATTTTAAGAACGCAACTACATGCCGGTTTATTCAAATGGCTTGAAACCAAACTCGGAAAAGTACCAGGCCATGGTCCTTTTTGCAGAACAGAAAATAGGCGACTCTTTAAATCAGGTAATATTGATATTAATTTGAACCACACAAAATGGTTGTGGGGTCAGTGTTCTCGGCAGTCAGGTAAATTTCGAGTATTTGTCTCAAAGTAAGTGCTCAAAGAAACGCCCTTAATAGACTGAAAAACATTTTGCCACTTAAAACCACGAAATCGCAATATTTTTTGTTCATATTACATAAAATCTCGCTGAAGATTGGAATATTATTCCTCTGGTGCCCGTGAGGTTTTTGTTAGCTATAAGGCGCCCGAACTGTCATGATTGTTTAATCATAGGCAGGTGCTTATCATGGATAAGTGTGTTTGCTTTTTTATTATTTTTTTTCCTCTAATTTTACCTTGCAGGCAAAGAGAAAAGGGGAGGAAACGAAAAAGCTTAAGCCGCCGAGCTGCAATTGAGAATCGTAAGTAAGCTTGCCTGATAAAGCCAATCGACAGATTCAATGCTTAATTGTCTTGTACTCCGGTCCTCTACCGATACAAATCTCGCTCTGAAAAACAAAGTCGCTCTGAACTGTTAAAAATCTGTCCAGCTATCTTAGTGCTATCTATTCGCACCAAAATCCAGGAGGTCAATTCTAAACTTTTTCACCAAATTAAGGCCCATAAACTTGAACAATTAACACGTCCTCCTGATACTTGTGACTCGTCACTTAAAAGCCTTAGCACCGTATTCCAGAAAATCTTTGGCTTTCCAAAGCAGAGAAATCCGTCCTCAGTAAGGGCTTGAATTTTGTTCCTACATTCAAAAAGCTTGACGAATTCTCGGTTAAGCAAGATGTTGACAAATTTTTTTGCCGCGTGCAACTTACAGCATTTTGCCATGATAAAGAGGATGATTCTAACACCTCGGACTAAGATATTTTCGACACTCTTCAGACTCGAAAATCGAACTGGACTCCCCCAGAGGGCCAGTTCGCCTCCTTAGATTTTTTCATCAAAAAAATGCCGTCATGACACCGATAAACTTTTTCCTACCTTTCTTCGGAAGAAAGGGCGGCGCTGGAAAGTCTTAGTAAGCGCAGAGACATTATTGTCAAAGCGGCCGACAAAGGCAGCGCTTTAGTTGTTTAGCAGGCCAACATTTACCAAAAAGAAGCTTTGTGGCAACTTTCGGGCCCCCCTTTTAGTGCTGTAGGCGAGAAAGATCTCACTTCTACTATTCAACAAATTGTCAAGAGCACTATTAACGACAAGCAAGAATTGCCGGCTCCTGCTACTAATCCCATCATCACCGCTCCTACAACTTCATGTATTTACTTTTTACCTAAAATTCACAAACCTAACAACCCAGGCCAAGCTATCGTCTATACGTGTAGTTTGCCTTACCGAATTCATGTCTAGTTATTTAGACAAAATTATAGCACCTGTCGTCAGATCTTTACCGTCATATGGAGAGACGTCATTTCACGGCAAGTAAATTTCAGTACACACCAGGGGAGAGGGGGTGACTCTATTGTTTTCGAGTATCTCTCAGAGGCCGACTCATCACTGCCAGTTGACGTCACATAGCAACAAGTCGAAGCTTCGTGTAGCTTGCCCAGATTTGGTGTCGGGACTCCATTTAATTCAAACAAAAAGAGGAAAATAGAAGCTATTATTGCGCTATTATTCACTAATTTGGCATAAGTGTGCAACTGTTTGTTGTTTTGTGTTCTTTTTGTTACAAATGTTATTGAAAACAAATCGGGTCAAGTGGGGTTGCCGCCATCTCGACTTTCTTAGCGAGAGCGGTGAGACCAGTGTTTTTCTTTGCCAGCCCGAGAAGTTTTCACTTTTAAATTACGAGATTGTATTGTTCAAAGTGTTCAATGTTTAATGTCGTTTTAAAGACAAACCGAAAATCGGGACCTTGACACTTTCTTCTCCTTGCAAAAAATGAGACTGCGAGAGGGTTTTGAAAATAAAATTCGACAGTGTGAGACGGCTCAGGAAAAAAAATTCTGCTAGACCCATGAAATTCGAAAATAATGCCACACCCATAGTTTTTGAAGAGCCCTTCACTGACCGCAAATTTGTGTGACTATGCTCTAACGATCATTTCTGGGGTCAGTATTATGAGATGCGGTCGAGGTTTTATGGGGAGTAAACAATGTGTTTTTCCAAATTTCGAGAAATGGTGACGTGGTGGACAGAAAAAAATTTTATACAAGTATTCAGAGGAATAGAAAGACATTAAGTATTTCCTTTGCCACCAATAAATGGAAAATTTGTAATTCATATTTTAATGAAAACTCAAATTGTCTTCATGTATGATCTGTCGTCGTAAATGGCACGAGCACTTAGGCAGATCTGTCACGATATCAGTTGATTAAACTTTACCGAAAAAAACGCTTAATTCCTGTAGGAAGTCTTACCTCAGGTGTAAGGATTGCAATAGCTGAAATATTTTCTGTGTGGATTAAAATACCAGTACGCTCAGGTAGCGAAAAAAATGAAAAAAAAAAAGATTTATTTCGACTCCAAAGAGTGAAAATGTGTCGGACAGGAGAGAGGGGGTGACTATTGTTTTCGAGTATCTCTCAGAGGCCGACTTATCACTGCCAGTTGACGTCACATTGCAACAAGTCGAACCTTCGTTTAGCTTGCCCAGATTTGGCGTCGGGACTCCATTTAATTCAAACAAAAAGAGGAAAATAGAAGCTATTATTGCGCTATTATTCACTAATTTGGCATAAGTGTGCAACTATTTGTTGTTTTGTGTTCTTTTTGTTACAAATGTTATTGAAAACAAATCGAGTCAAGAGGGGTTGCCGCCATCTCGACTTTCTCAGCGAGAAAGGTGAGACCAGTGTTTTTCTTTGCCAGCCCGAGAAGTTTTCACTTTTAAATTACGAGACTGTATTGTTCAAAGTGTTCAATGTTTAATGTCGTTTTAAAGACAAACCGAAAATCGGGACCGTGACACTTTCTTCTCCTTGCAAAAAAATGAGACTGCGAGAGGGTTTTGAAAATAAAATTCGACAGTGTGAGACGCGCTTATCTGCTTAGGAAAAAAATTCTGCTAGACCCATGAAATTCGAAAATAATGCCACACCCATAGTTTTTGAAGAGCCATTCACTGACCGCAAATTTGTGTGGCTATGCTTTAACAATCATTTCTGGGGTCAGTATAATGAGATGCGGTCGAGGTTTTATGGAGAGTAAACAATGTGTTTTTCCAAATTTAGAGAAATGGTGACGGGGTGGACAGAAAACAATTTTATACAAGTATTCAGAGGAATAGAAAGACATTAAGTATTTCCTTTGCCACCAATAAATGGAAAATTTGTAATTCATATTTTAATGAAAACTCAAATTGTCTTCCTGTAGGATCTGTCGTCGTAAATGGCACGAGCACTTAGGCAGATCCGTCACGATATCAGTGATCAAACTTTACCGAGCTTACAAAAAAAAACGCTTGATTGCTGTAGGAAGTCTTACCTCAGGTGTAAGGATTGCAATAGCTGAAATATTTTCTGTGTGGATTAAGATATAAGTACGCTCATATAGCGAAAAAAATA
>JAHPZR010011677.1:0-15000 GCA_019787425.1 Platygyra sinensis
AGTCAAATTTTTTCTATTTTTTCCCGAAAAAAAAGTAGATCGCAGGAAATAAAATATCTGAATATCAAGAGAAAATATAGCTGAATATAGATTGTTAACAACAGGATATTTTGATAACAGGCTCAGCTCGATCGCGACTCGCGCGATTCGTTGTAGTCTTACGCGACATATTTCCAGAGCACACGTTATTTGTTGTGCCCATTGCCGATTATCAAGGTACGATTGTCTTATCCAAATAGTGAGTGACATGCATCTAGTGACTTAAAGAAAACTTGAACGATGTTGTAAAGCATACGTGTCACGCGAGTGAGTTGCCTCTTTCCTGAATTTTCAGAATTTTGTGCCCGTCAACCTTGAAATTACGATAACTTTATATATATTACTAGTAATAGTTATCACTAAAGCTGCCCCCGCTTTCTTTTATTTCTGCTCATTGAAACAAAAATATTGAACGTTATTGTTCTAGTCGGATACTAAAAAAAAACAATTGTTTTGATATGAACTCTTTTTTATATAAGAATATATTTTGATGTGACATCTTGGCCTCGCTACGAAAAGTGGTGTCCAGAGCACATGCACAATGTGCTGAACGCGATCCAGATCCAGAAACCAAACACTTGTACTTGATAGCCTAATAAATTCTAAATAAAACGAAAATGCCATAAGCTATAATGTAAGAATAATACAAGAATATTTTCAGCCTAAAATCGGCAGAAAAATAAGAATATTCAGTCTGGGCCGGAAAAATAACATCCTTAGAAAAGAAAAGAGTGTACGAGCAAACGTATCTCGAAAGCACAACAGAGGTGAAATGTAAACAAAAGTATCGCGTTACAGTCGCCATATATGCAAATTAGAGTCAAGCTTTTTGTCCTCAATGAAAACGCCGCAAAACATTACATTTGGATCCCTGCCGTAAGATTACTCAGTGAAAATAAGCCATCCAAATTAACGAGATGCCAAAGGAATATTTCAAACTTTATTCCTCTAGAGCTAACATTTGAGAGAACCTAAAACATATCTTGCAATATCAAGAGAAAAAAACTGGCAAAAAAAACAGAGGTGTCAAACTCTGCAAATTACAAGCGGATAACAGCGGAAGCCACACAGAAATATGACCTCTAACGGCTTTACTCTGACGAAATGTCTCCCTGAAAACACAGGATTAGTGCTTAGCGAAATATTCAAAGATCCTCCGATCGTACCATACAAAAGAGGCAAAACTTCCTAAGCGGCTACTACACGTGAATGGGAGTCGCGCAGGCCTGTCACCTTATTGTTATCCTTGGGTAATTCTGACGATCGGAAGGTACTATACTGATTTAGCTATTTAGTCGCAAATGAACCACACTGGCCTCGAATTTCGATCTAGTATACTTCAGGACTCTCTGAGCTGTTTTTCCCCCAAAATCCATCTTCAGGATCTCTGAAAGCGTTTTCAATTTGTTTTAGATCATAATCTCGGCCATTTCGAAGCGAGCTAATTTAATCGAGCTGAAATAGTAATGGAGGCCGGCAAATACAAACGCTTTTCAGGGACGCTTGAACTCGAGATCTAAACCAAGGACAAAGCTCGTGGCAAAGACGCCGATCCCGCAAGTCCTCGCGCCCGTGTCCCTTTGCTGGCCTCCCATGAGCGTTTGCGGGAAAAACGTCGATCCCTTGCGGGCGTGCAAGCGATCAAATCGAGATTTTTTGCGGCTATATACCGGAAATACCTACATTCTCTCTTCTTCTCTCTCTATTACGCGGGGAGTCCTAAGGTGCCTCCTCGGGTTTTTGGCCCTCTGGGGCCAAAAACCCTGCGGGGGCAAAAAGTGTCGAAGTGTTTAGCACTGATGTACTAATTGTGGACACTGAAATAAGCTAACAATACTGTAAATTAAACTGAAACTTGCTAAGAATCCCAACTGGCAGGAGGCTGACCAGTTGGCTACTAACAAAGCGTAGAGAAGTTGTAGATCCATCTAGTAGCAGGGAGAAGGATTTGAACTCGGGACCTCCGGATTACAAATCCAGCGCCCTAACCACTAGGCCAAGCCACCTCCATTGTCACTATTACATTGTCGTTGATTTCTTTAGAAATAAACTAAATGTAGTTTTGCAACACTAATAAAGTTCTGTAAACACGATCCTTCAACAGTTCACGTAATTTTAAGGTCGTCGGGCACAAAATTCAGGAAAGGCAACTCGCTCGCGTGACACATGTTTTATAATATTGTTCAAGTTTTCTCTGAGTCAACACATAGTCAGCTATATTCATGTCACTCACTATTTGGATAAGACAATCGTGCCTTGATAATCGGCAATGGGCACAACAAATAACATGGTTCCTTTGAATATATGTCGCGTATTAGACTACAAGATCGCGCGAGTCGCGATCGAGCTGAGCCTGTTATCAAAACCTGTTGTTAACAATCTATATTCAGCTATACTTTCTCTTGATATTCAGATATTTTATTCCTGCGATCTACTTTTTTTTTTCGGGAAAAAATAGAAAAAAAATTGACTTGACTCGTGGTTGACTCGAGGTTGGCTCGTGACTCGAGGTTGACTTGGGCTCGCGGTTGACTCGTGTAACGCTACAACTCCTAAAAACCAACCTTTTTTCATTAACAACCGGGGTTTTACAGAAAGATATTTCAGTGACAAAGTCCATGCCAGTCTGATTGAAGACTGCGTTGCGTGACAGCACCAGTTTCCGTACTCACAAGTTTAATAGGACTAAAAACATTTACATCAGCTTTCAAGTTTCGTGCTAAATATTGTCACATTGACTTGTAATGTTTAAAGTATATTTTTTTCGAACATTATTGTAAACAGGAAGCTCAAATATAACTGAGTAAACATTTGCAAACGCCGTGCGACTGATTCGAGTATTTCCCCTGGCCTGATTAAAAACGTACACAGTATTTACATTTCCGTTCCCTGGTTCAGGTTCACTCTTATGGATCTTTTCTTCAGAGTACTCTTCCACTGATTCCAAATAATATTCGACCGGATACTACTGACCTCTTCTGTCGCAATTGGAACTAAATCCACAAATGCAATCAAATACTGCCCGGGGATTTAATACAGCTGTTTCCAGTGAACATCCCAAAGCCTAGGCAATCGTGTTTGTGAACATATAAAATACACAAGCTCATCGTGAGCTCGAACGAACGTTTAAATAACATCATACTGGAAAGGACTATTGAATATAATACTACGCAGCCTCAAAATTCCACGGCGAAAGAATGAGATCGAGAGCACATTGAAAGAAGGACCAAAGTCTACATTGCCTGCTCACGTGCTCACATGTTCGTCACATCAGTGTCTCACTTAGACCCTACGGTACCAGTTTACTGGCCGTGACATAGTTAAAAACTATGCCGTGCCATGCCCCTGCAAAAATTAAGCGGGGTGGCCATTTTTGTGCCCTTACAGGAATGTGGATTTTCCAGCCTATAACCTTACACAGGGCACCTAACTCTCCATAGTCACGCAACAAAATTAGGCTTGCGTTCCACTTCGTCGAACGCAACAAACGGAAAGTGTAGAACACACTTATTTCACATACATGTGTATGCGACGATCTACTCCTTTTCATCCAAACATGAATTCAAACTTAAGTTTTAGCATTTTCACATATCCGGCGATGCCGGACGCGTCTTCGACAATGTCAACACTCCAGAGACATCTAATGCGTACCGGTACAGAATTTATAAGTGAGATTTCTGCTGCTACAATTTTCACATCTTTCAATTTCCACATCTTCCGATTTCCATCCTTTTGATTTTCTGGTAAAGGGGAGGTAGATGTGAATCGTATGTGTATGTGCTTTATTGTCTTTATGCCTTGTCACGGGATCCGGTCATCTCGCCACCAGGGAGTTTCGCCACCAACCAACTCTCCACCAAGAAACCATCTCGCCACGAACCAACTCGCCGCCAAATAAAGTGGTCGAGGTGAATTAGCTGTTCGAACGAGAGTTAAGTAGTCGAGATGGAAAAGCTGTTCAGACGAAGTTCGTTTGCTTGTCTGTATGCAAATTACATGTTGTAGGTGACGTGATTTTATAAATGTTCCATTGTCTTGGGCGAGCGACATTAAATGCGTATGTTCTTTTTTTGTAGCATGGTTTACAAAACAACACAAGTCGCGCTCTTGTTTTTTTTGGTTGTTTTTTTTTTACTTTCTTGTTGTGATTGTGCAGTAGTCTTTGCATTGCCTTCGTAGCTGATTTTTTATTTATTTATTTATTTATTTTGGAGTCGTTTGAAAAATGAGACACAACTAAGCTATTTATACAAAGTAAGCTGATATCTTAGGGCTACCGCCGGTGCAGCACATCGTTCAACGTAATACGTTCAACGTAATACTTCACATCGTAATACGAACTGTGTGAGTGTTTTACACAACTAAACAAGGTAGAACGAATTTCAGTCTCTTTGGCTTGTGGTTCAATGTTATTAGATTATTGGTAATCGGTAATCTTTGGACCGGTAACCGTTGTCACACCTCGCCATCGATTCGTCATGATGCATGAAGTTGATGCATACAATTTACACACCACAATTTGTCACAAACAAACAAGCAAGCACATGGTTCACTGCGCATCCTAAATCATCCATTGGCGCATAACCACAATTCCTTGCGCCATATCACTGCGCATCCTAAAATATTTCCGTTCGCGCATAACTACAATTCCTTGCGTTTGGTAAGAAAAAGTGATTACAACCCCCATGATCCTCTTTCCACTGGTTCTTCATGTCGTCTGTTATGTTAGAATAGTAATCATCATTCAGGGCATCTTTAACGTAGTCCTCGTGCAAGACACCTGGAATTAGGAATTGTAAATTTTAACTAGATGCAGTTTCTTTGCAGAGGAAACTATTCTGACCTAAATTAAGTTATTTCTGCCAATTTCAAGGTCTGCCGCGTATCCACCCTCAAGTTGGCACTGGGGAAGAAGCGATTGTGGGAATAAGCGAGCCATGGTGCTTAAAGGAGCAGAAAAGTTCTGGAAACAGACAAGTCATTGCTGCACACTAGGGAAGGGTGAGGGGTGACGGTGCGGGGGGGGGGGGGTTTACAGGGGATGTGAGGCTATGGAAGTGAATACTAAATATCGTCACATGGGTGTGAAAGGCTGAAAGCTTATAACGATAAACATGTCGGAATGGGAATAAAATAGAGTGATAACAACGGTATGCGTGTGTTGGGAAATATGCTTATTCAAGAATATGTATACGATTCTTCACTTACATCCCAAGCAACCGTTTTAAGTCTCGTCACGCAATGTTCCTTCGGTTGCGTGACGAGACTAAAAAACGATCCCTGGTGTCTCAGGGAGAGATAGTCGGGTCAGGAGGAAGTCAAAACCGCGCAGACTTCAGTTCCCAAAGCTATTGACCCACTCCTGATTCAAGTATCTCCGCTGGGTCTCCGAGGATGATTAAATTAGCTGAATTAGAGCACCTGTCTCGTTCTTTAAAGCGATGTTCAGATATTTCCTTTTAAGCGTCTCTCGTCCAGAATCGCAGGCCTCTTGACTGTAGACCATTCCGTGAAGTTTTCCCATTTTCAAATTTTCCATGTACCTCAGAATTCCCTCCTTGACGATTTTCATCTTGCTCTCTATAAGTTCCAGGTCTTCCAAATTTTCAGGCTTTAGACTTTTTAGCATTGCTTTCAAATCAGTACCAATGGTGCAGATTGGCTGTTTGCAGATGAAAGTCGGACCCATCATCCAATCGCCAGCATAAAAATTCATATCAAAAGGCTGCCCGAATATAGTTTTCAAATAATGCTTCAGTTGCGAAATCGCTTTTCGCTCTCGTGGTTTCAGTTTGTTAGAGTCCATTTTCGTTTCGTTCACTTGTTTGTAGAGTTCCCTGGCCGCATCTGTGACGCTTTTGATGTATTCAGGAGTTGGATTGTAAGCGCTGTATTTTTCCTTGATGTCCTCTCGTGTGGCATTAGGATCAGTCGGTAATCTAAAAGGCAGTTTCTCATAGTAGGCGTTCTTCGTGCGTAAAATGATATCGTCGAGGCCGATCCTGTTCGCCTCTTCAGAATAATTACAAAACGAGCTGACTTGCTTTTCTGTGCTACCTTTATTTCCGGTTTCTTCGCCCTTGCAATCCTTCTTTTTGCTTGCAAGAGCAATTAGCACAATTCCCACGATCAAAATTATAACTGCAATTATAGCGAGAATGATCAGCAGGATCCGAGCCTTGGAGGAGGCAGACTTGTTCCCTTTAAAAATTGGACCTCCTTCGTGCATCATTTGACTTTTCTCATCTGCCATACCTGTATGGGATTCAGTAATAACGAGAATCATTAGTGGAAGTCTTTATTTGGAAGCAATATAGAATGGGCCCGATGTAGCTGCTGGAATTCCGTCCGTTTGCAATACAGGTTATTTACCCATCCAGATCAGGGTTTTTCATTCACGTAGTACGACGGTTTATTTGGTCTTGGATAACCACTGCAAGATAGTTCTCAACTAACTACAAGTGATGGTGAATTATAGAAATTCTGAACGGACGGAAGACGTTAACTATTAGATGAATAAGCAAATTGTAAGTTTCTCCGATTCAGTTCAATATTAAACCCAGGAATAGACATGTCTAAATCAGAAAAAACAAAGCAGAAGTTTCTTAATTTAATCAGGGTTTACCAGATGTTGCGGTATTGGCCAATAACAATGCGTGCTATATTTCGATAATGTTAATATTCAATTACGGTATTATGATATTTTCTAAACCTGAAGGTTGCATTTTTAGCGTTTTTGCCGACGATTTTCTGTAAGCTGTTTTCTCGGTTTTGTTTGTTGTCTACTCTTACAAGAGCAACCTGAATGGTAAATGAAGGAGCAAAATTCTAGTTCATCTCCAAGTTGATTGTATTTGAGTCAGCCTAACGGTTTTTTGTCTTGTCCGGTTTGCTACTGCTGGGCTATGACATCAGGTATTAGCTGAACCTTCTCGATATTGCAGTATTTATTGATATTTTTGGAGCTTTTTGATGTTCTGCCCTCCTCTGATCACAGGTCACTTGATTAGGCAGTTTGGTGTCAAATCAAGATTGAAATTCTTTCAAGAAAAACCTTACAAGGTTCTTAATGGATGAACATTTTTAGATAATGGATAAATATTTTTAGATGAACACCGTATTGTTGATAGATAATTATTTGTAAGTAGTTTTTAGGACAGTGCGTAGTTTTAGTAGTTTACTGAGATTTGTGACATTTGTATTTCTTATTCAGTTAGATTTTATACTTCTTATTTTTTATGGAGGACCTCCCTGAAAACCACGTATTTACGTGACGGGTACCTCCCCCTTAAAGGGAATCTCGGCTGTTGGCGCAAGTAGACTCTAAGTTGCTCCAATAATGCCTTAATTACAAATTTTACTAGACAAGGGAAACTTAACAGTTAATAATAATTATAAACGGAAGAGATTTCGGTCGCTTTTAAATTTCCTGAATGAGTATTTAACTGCAAGGGACCGCACATGATAAACACTGCGTCTTTAAGCATGGTACTGGCTATGCGGTTGAATGTTTAAATGTTTAGGCTGGCCTTGGCCAACCGCATTTATTTTTTGCTTTTCGAGACACCAATCGTGACACTTTGGTCTTCTTGCGCTCCGAAACACGTGATGTGGCAACTCGTGTTTTGGAGCGCAAGTGAGTTCAAAGTACGGAACTTGATATAGTGAATGGGTCATTTTGCAATTTATGTGCGTTGGCTCTTTGGCTGGCGTTACATATCTTCGCTACACAGTGCTGACGAGGCCCAAGAAGGCCGAAACAGCTGTCCACTGTTGCGATCCTGCTTTATCGGTTCTTGTCATGTTGGTGTCTCGAAACCTTTTTCACGTAGTATCAGCCTTGCAGTCTACTGCCTTTAAATTTCCCGCGCGCCGCCATCTTGGATTTCATGACGTCACTGCGTTGTCCTATTGTTTCAAACAAAAGAACCTCAGCTTTTCAACAAAAGAGACAACGCAGTGACGTCATGAAATCCAAGATGGCGGCGCGCAAGAAATTTAAAAGCCGAAATCTCTTTCGTTTATTATTATTATTAAATGTTATCTTTTCCTTTTCTAGTAAAATTTGTAACTAAGGCATTATTTGGAGCAACTCAGCGTCAACTCGCGCCAACAGCCGAGATTCCTTTAAAGATCGTTTTATTGCTGCCGCAGCGAGTGAGCCTGAAGCGAACGAGCGAGGCAGCTCTCTAATCAGCACAAGATTATATTATAGGGGCTTGTAATCACTTTTTCTTACCAAACGCAAGGAATTGTAGTTATGCGCGAACGGAAATATTTTAGGATGCGCAGTGATATGGCGCAAGGAATTGTGGTTATGCGCCAATGGATGATTTAGGATGCGCAGTGAACCATGTGCTTGCTTGTTTGTTTGTGACAAATTGTGGTGTGTAAATTGTATGCATCAACTTCATGCATCATGACGAATCGATGGCGAGGTGTGACAACGGTTACCGGTCCAAAGATTACCGATTACCAATAATCTAATAACATTGAACCACAAGCCAAAGAGACTGAAATTCGTTCTACCTTGTTTAGTTGTGTAAAACACTCACACAGTTCGTATTACGATGTGAAGTATTACGTTGAACGTATTACGTTGAACGATGTGCTGCACCGGCGGTAGCCCTAAGATATCAGCTTACTTTGTATAAATAGCTTAGTTGTGTCTCATTTTTCAAACGACTCCAAAATAAATAAATAAATAAATAAAAAATCAGCTACGAAGGCAATGCAAAGACTACTGCACAATCACAACAAGAAAGTAAAAAAAAAACAACCAAAAAAAACAAGAGCGCGACTTGTGTTGTTTTGTAAACCATGCTACAAAAAAGAACATACGCATTTAATGTCGCTCGCCCAAGACAATGGAACATTTATAAAATCACGTCACCTACAACATGTAATTTGCATACAGACAAGCAAACGAACTTCGTCTGAACAGCTTTTCCATCTCGACTACTTAACTCTCGTTCGAACAGCTAATTCACCTCGACCACTTTATTTGGCGGCGAGTTGGTTCGTGGCGAGATGGTTTCTTGGTGGAGAGTTGGTTGGTGGCGAAACTCCCTGGTGGCGAGATGACCGGATCCCGTGACAAGGCATAAAGACAATAAAGCACATACACATACGATTCACATCTACCTCCCCTTTACCAGAAAATCAAAAGGATGGAAATCGGAAGATGTGGAAATTGAAAGATGTGAAAATTGTAGCAGCAGAAATCTCACTTATAAATTCTGTACCGGTACGCATTAGATGTCTCTGGAGTGTTGACATTGTCGAAGACGCGTCCGGCATCGCCGGATATGTGAAAATGCTAAAACTTAAGTTTGAATTCATGTTTGGATGAAAAGGAGTAGATCGTCGCATACACATGTATGTGAAATAAGTGTGTTCTACACTTTCCGTTTGTTGCGTTCGACGAAGTGGAACGCAAGCCTAATTTTGTTGCGTGACTATGGAGAGTTAGGTGCCCTGTGTAAGGTTATAGGCTGGAAAATCCACATTCCTGTAAGGGCACAAAAATGGCCACCCCGCTTAATTTTTGCAGGGGCATGGCACGGCATAGTTTTTAACTATGTCACGGCCAGTAAACTGGTACCGTAGGGTCTAAGTGAGACACTGATGTGACGAACATGTGAGCACGTGAGCAGGCAATGTAGACTTTGGTCCTTCTTTCAATGTGCTCTCGATCTCATTCTTTCGCCGTGGAATTTTGAGGCTGCGTAGTATTATATTCAATAGTCCTTTCCAGTATGATGTTATTTAAACGTTCGTTCGAGCTCACGATGAGCTTGTGTATTTTATATGTTCACAAACACGATTGCCTAGGCTTTGGGATGTTCACTGGAAACAGCTGTATTAAATCCCCGGGCAGTATTTGATTGCATTTGTGGATTTAGTTCCAATTGCGACAGAAGAGGTCAGTAGTATCCGGTCGAATATTATTTGGAATCAGTGGAAGAGTACTCTGAAGAAAAGATCCATAAGAGTGAACCTGAACCAGGGAACGGAAATGTAAATACTGTGTACGTTTTTAATCAGGCCAGGGGAAATACTCGAATCAGTCGCACGGCGTTTGCAAATGTTTACTCAGTTATATTTGAGCTTCCTGTTTACAATAATGTTCGAAAAAAATATACTTTAAACATTACAAGTCAATGTGACAATATTTAGCACGAAACTTGAAAGCTGATGTAAATGTTTTTAGTCCTATTAAACTTGTGAGTACGGAAACTGGTGCTGTCACGCAACGCAGTCTTCAATCAGACTGGCATGGACTTTGTCACTGAAATATCTTTCTGTAAAACCCCGGTTGTTAATGAAAAAAGGTTGGTTTTTAGGAGTTGTAGCGTTACACGAGTCAACCGCGAGCCCAAGTCAACCTCGAGTCACGAGCCAACCTCGAGTCAACCACGAGTCAAGTCAATTTTTTTTCTATTTTTTCCCGAAAAAAAAAGTAGATCGCAGGAATAAAATATCTGAATATCAAGAGAAAGTATAGCTGAATATAGATTGTTAACAACAGGTTTTGATAACAGGCTCAGCTCGATCGCGACTCGCGCGATCTTGTAGTCTAATACGCGACATATATTCAAAGGAACCATGTTATTTGTTGTGCCCATTGCCGATTATCAAGGCACGATTGTCTTATCCAAATAGTGAGTGACATGAATATAGCTGACTATGTGTTGACTCAGAGAAAACTTGAACAATATTATAAAACATGTGTCACGCGAGCGAGTTGCCTTTCCTGAATTTTGTGCCCGACGACCTTAAAATTACGTGAACTGTTGAAGGATCGTGTTTACAGAACTTTATTAGTGTTGCAAAACTACATTTAGTTTATTTCTAAAGAAATCAACGACAATGTAATAGTGACAATGGAGGTGGCTTGGCCTAGTGGTTAGGGCGCTGGATTTGTAATCCGGAGGTCCCGAGTTCAAATCCTTCTCCCTGCTACTAGATGGATCTACAACTTCTCTACGCTTTGTTAGTAGCCAACTGGTCAGCCTCCTGCCAGTTGGGATTCTTAGCAAGTTTCAGTTTAATTTACAGTATTGTTAGCTTATTTCAGTGTCCACAATTAGTACATCAGTGCTAAACACTTCGACACTTTTTGCCCCCGCAGGGTTTTTGGCCCCAGAGGGCCAAAAACCCGAGGAGGCACCTTAGGACTCCCCGCGTAATAGAGAGAGAAGAAGAGAGAATGTAGGTATTTCCGGTATATAGCCGCAAAAAATCTCGATTTGATCGCTTGCACGCCCGCAAGGGATCGACGTTTTTCCCGCAAACGCTCATGGGAGGCCAGCAAAGGGACACGGGCGCGAGGACTTGCGGGATCGGCGTCTTTGCCACGAGCTTTGTCCTTGGTTTAGATCTCGAGTTCAAGCGTCCCTGAAAAGCGTTTGTATTTGCCGGCCTCCATTACTATTTCAGCTCGATTAAATTAGCTCGCTTCGAAATGGCCGAGATTATGATCTAAAACAAATTGAAAACGCTTTCAGAGATCCTGAAGATGGATTTTGGGGGAAAAACAGCTCAGAGAGTCCTGAAGTATACTAGATCGAAATTCGAGGCCAGTGTGGTTCATTTGCGACTAAATAGCTAAATCAGTATAGTACCTTCCGATCGTCAGAATTACCCAAGGATAACAATAAGGTGACAGGCCTGCGCGACTCCCATTCACGTGTAGTAGCCGCTTAGGAAGTTTTGCCTCTTTTGTATGGTACGATCGGAGGATCTTTGAATATTTCGCTAAGCACTAATCCTGTGTTTTCAGGGAGACATTTCGTCAGAGTAAAGCCGTTAGAGGTCATATTTCTGTGTGGCTTCCGCTGTTATCCGCTTGTAATTTGCAGAGTTTGACACCTCTGTTTTTTTTGCCAGTTTTTTTCTCTTGATATTGCAAGATATGTTTTAGGTTCTCTCAAATGTTAGCTCTAGAGGAATAAAGTTTGAAATATTCCTTTGGCATCTCGTTAATTTGGATGGCTTATTTTCACTGAGTAATCTTACGGCAGGGATCCAAATGTAATGTTTTGCGGCGTTTTCATTGAGGACAAAAAGCTTGACTCTAATTTGCATATATGGCGACTGTAACGCGATACTTTTGTTTACATTTCACCTCTGTTGTGCTTTCGAGATACGTTTGCTCGTACACTCTTTTCTTTTCTAAGGATGTTATTTTTCCGGCCCAGACTGAATATTCTTATTTTTCTGCCGATTTTAGGCTGAAAATATTCTTGTATTATTCTTACATTATAGCTTATGGCATTTTCGTTTTATTTAGAATTTATTAGGCTATCAAGTACAAGTGTTTGGTTTCTGGATCTGGATCGCGTTCAGCACATTGTGCATGTGCTCTGGACACCACTTTTCGTAGCGAGGCCAAGATGTCACATCAAAATATATTCTTATATAAAAAAGAGTTCATATCAAAACAATTGTTTTTTTTTAGTATCCGACTAGAACAATAACGTTCAATATTTTTGTTTCAATGAGCAGAAATAAAAGAAAGCGGGGGCAGCTTTAGTGATAACTATTACTAGTAATATATATAAAGTTATCGTAATTTCAAGGTTGACGGGCACAAAATTCTGAAAATTCAGGAAAGAGGCAACTCACTCGCGTGACACGTATGCTTTACAACATCGTTCAAGTTTTCTTTAAGTCACTAGATGCATGTCACTCACTATTTGGATAAGACAATCGTACCTTGATAATCGGCAATGGGCACAACAAATAACGTGTGCTCTGGAAATATGTCGCGTAAGACTACAACGAATCGCGCGAGTCGCGATCGAGCTGAGCCTGTTATCAAAATATCCTGTTGTTAACAATCTATATTCAGCTATATTTTCTCTTGATATTCAGATATTTTATTTCCTGCGATCTACTTTTTTTTCGGGAAAAAATAGAAAAAATTTGACTTGACTCGTGGTTGACTCGAGGTTGGCTAGTGACTCGAGGTTGACTAGGGCTCGCGGTTGACTCGTGTAACGCTACAACTCGGTTTTTAGAGGTTGAGAGTCAGCTAGGGAAATCATTTAAGGTATCTGTATAAACATTTATACGGCGTCGAACGCACTCTCATAATCTTTGATTACTACTAGTTCTACAAGTTTTGGTAACGATGATTTCTCTGATCTGATTTAAGAATTCGACCACTGAAGCGAGCCTATACAGGGAGGCTCCGCCCGAAAGGGGTACCTTTTCCAGGCTTCAGGTATATAAAAGGGTAGGGAAATCGGTAATTTTAGGCATTTAAAAGGGCCTTTAATTATAATATTTCGAATAGACGCCCCTTACGGCTGTATCAGTTTATTTATTAAGCACTACATGAAATTGAGAACAAGACTTTCTCAAGAAGACATGTGAAAGGGGTACCTTTTTTCAATAAAAGGTATATAAAAGGGGTACCTTTTCTGCCGAAATGATATATAAAAGGGTAAGGGGTTGGACCTCGGGGAGGAGCCTCCCCGTATTAAACTTTGTTAAGTAGCCACCCCCCCCCCCCCCCCGGGGGGAAATGACATAGTTGTGAAAGTCAATAACATCTCCTGCACATCGTTTTACAAGTAAATCAGAGCAAAAATTCTCATCGAAATCCACGCGACATCCTCTTGTTGTTCGTGGCACAATGCACTCTGATTAAATGCAATGCATTCTGGTAAAAAGTCATGAATTCGAGAATTCGTACTCCCTTTTACATATTCTTTTAATTTTAAATCCTCCTGATTATGTTGCTGCTCTCTCGCTACGCTCACTCCGCAACAATTAACTTGAGTTATGGAAAAATTTGCCTTTCCTTTAATTCGGGTCAAATTTCTGCTTGCAAAACGTGTGTTAAGTTCAAATGCTGGTGAAGAAAAGGGCACTTGCACGCAATATCTATTCACTCCCACAAAGCACCCAACCCAATAACAATTTCAATTGATTTCCTATCATAACGATTCAAATATCTTGTGCAAATGAATTCTTCACAGTTCAGTTCATAGGGTACCTGTTAGCATGTTCTCGTGTTCTCCCCTTCGGCAGCATTATTACCATTTAGGTATACTAGTCATTATTGTTATTATAACTGTTTACGGTGTGAAGTTGTCGTAAGTGCACTGGGCAGAGCTGAAATTTTTACTCAAGTGATTTTAATAAGACTGTTAAGATAAAAAAACTGTTTCGAACTTTCCTGGCGCAATTGAGGACAACGTGACTTTCTTAGGACAGAACAGTAGTTTCTTAGGCACTCTATATAATGAAGTAATAAATATGGTTTATTGGCCAATTGTGAGATCAAGATGGCTGGATATTGGCTAATTTTTTTGGCGTGTTTATAAACCGAGACAGAGTCGAGGTCCATTAACACGCAAAAAAACAAAGAACGAGGCCAATATCCAGCCATCTTAACCGAACAAACTTGGTCAAGATACAGCGGGTAATCCCGAGCGGGCAAGATAGCTCCATCTTGCCCGTTCGGGTAGCCAATCACAGCGCATGATTCGGTTCATGTTGTCCGCTCACGGAGCTAGCCATATCATAATACGCTTTCTCCATCTCATAAGTGTTTTGATGTCTGATCGTAATAAGCACAGATTGCAATTGTGCGAGACTGAGAAAACAAACACGGATGATCAGTAGAGTCAGGAACCCATTACCTAGAGCCTAATTGTTTTCATGGTGTTTGTATGTTTAACTCGAGTTATTTTTTTGCCGCTATAAGGTTTCATTGATGTTATTATGGTGGTGGTGGTTTCTTGGTGTCTCCTCGTCACAATTATTGTAATATTCATCCCTTTTTTCCTACACATATTAACGACTTTACTCTTATTATTGATTGTCTTGTAATATTATTGTATGGCAAATAAACATTCATTCATTTATCCATTCATTCATTCGTGCATTCGTGCATTCGTGCATTCGTGCATTCGTGCATTCGTGCATTCGTGCATTCGTGCATTC
>JAHPZR010011678.1:0-16498 GCA_019787425.1 Platygyra sinensis
AGGTATTCAGGTTCGGAATTATCTCATACCAGGCCCTTTAGCATAGTCCAAAATTGCAATTCTTCATCGCCATTTTGGAGGTCGAACGCGTCCTAATCTGTTTCGATAAAATGCGCTTTTTTTTTAGTAAATAGTAAATGGCAACTCCGAACGGAACTTTATCGTGATGCAATCAGTTGGTTATCACCGCCTAGGTGATATGACAGTGCGCGTGCGTAAGCTACTGGCCAGACCGTGGGTTGTGATAATGATAATGATAATGATAATGATAATAAAAACCGTTTATTGACAAATCTATAAATTGTTTGAGTGTCTCCATGTAAATGATAAAAGACCTTTTTGTTACTACTGTCGTTCAAACCATACATTGTCTTACCTCCTTCCGAGTGAAATCAGAGTCATCCCATGCATTGTCAGAAAGCATTTTGATGGCATCTTGTGGTATTCGGCCAAGAACAGCTCGTAAGCTTTTAACATTTGCTTGTAAGCCAATTCTCGTCTCAATATTGTTCCGAGTGTTTTATATACATTGGTTTTTAATTATATTTTGGTAAACACGTTGGGAGTATTAGTGTGATATCACCATGATAGCTAGGTTTTAATAAATGGCAATTGTGACAACTTTAAAGGTGAAATAAAAATGTGTGAAAGCAGGTTTTTGCGATAAACATCAGTATCTGGGAAACTGCGTTGACGCAGCCTCAAACTTTTAAGCCACTCGAGCCACGGGCTACTTGGTAAAGAAAACAGAGAGCTATTAGATTCTAGTATCAAAGCCCTACTCAATGCTAACAGGCCAAAATGGCCTGGAAACTGAAATAATTGTACCAGTTGTTCTAGATTGAGTCGCCAGTTTATATATTTTTTCGGAGAAAAAGTTTCGTTATTAGGCAAATTAAAAAAAGATACAGTCTACTTAACCTCTCCATAACGGGTACCTTGGGGACATTGACGGTAATAGCCGTAATTATCACAACACAAGCAGCTCCTTTATTGAACGATATAACAAAATATTCCATGCAAAGTTGAAATCTAACTATAATATGAAATTTTAGCTGAATTTAGCAACTGATTCCCAAAATGACGCAGCGTAGTTGTATTCTATTGTCAGGAGCCCATTAATGGGCTCCTGCTATTGTCTATTGAATAGCTTATAACCTCTTGCTAACCCAAGAGGATACCTGATTCTAGACTAATCACTCACACTTTTAAAATACCTAAAGCTTTTACTTTACTTACTTACTAGAGTCCAAACTAAAAATAGAAACACTCGGAAAAACAAAGGCTAAACAAGCCTGCGATATATGGTTGCCATGGAAACGTTGATTACCAGTGAACGTTTTCCTATAATTATAGTTACGAAGAGTTATCGTTTTATTGCGTCAGTAGGTTTGAATTTAGTTAGTGCAAAACTAACAGGGCCGGTTAAACAAATCAAGACCTCAACACCACAAGTTATCACGCATCGAAAACAATCCCAGAGAGTGATCGTTTTCTTATTCTAGGCATAATGTCTGTAAGCTTCAAAGTACTGCTTTTTTCCAGACTTCTTCTCATCATCTTTGACCGGCTCTCTCTTGGGCGGATTCAGGATAAAAGAACAGCCTTCTTTTTCGGGGTCTTTGACACATTCGACATAATTCTCAATGTGTTCTTGTAGGAATGCAAGGGGAGAAGATCCTTGAGACAAAACCTGAGGAATACGAGAGAAGAACGGCAATAAATAGAGAATGTAAGAATCAAATTATGTACATTGTTTTTTTACCGAGTAAGATATGATCTCCAGAAAGATTACTTGGAGATAGAATGAGGTAAATAGCTAGTATATATTAGACGATAAAGGTAGAGTGCTTAGTTTATTAAACGGTCACCTATGCCGCTCTCTTTCGTTTTGTATGTCGTGCGTGGCGCGAAAGAAAACCTCGCGAAAAAAATGGCCGCGTGAAATTCCCGTTCCAGGATTTCGTGCGGCCGTTTATTTGCCCGATTTACTTACGGTCATACTGCTCGTAAGCTATAGGTGTGTCTCTCTATAATTAGCTTTAAATCTCAACATTATTGGAGATCATAGGAGGATTATAGTCTTCTTATATGTCAAGTTCAGTTTGAGGATAAAGTGGTTTTTTCATCACACAACTACCGGTGACAACAATTTGGACAGTTTCAACTTAAATTCCCAGTGCATGCCATTTGAAAAGTTAACGATATCATTAGCTTCACAGTGTAAACCATTAAATCTCGGTGGAAAACATCCTGTATGACATCAATAGCCGAGACCTTCAGCGAATCACAACGGCAACGAAACCACCGCCAAACAAAAGGTTTAATGAGCAGAATAATGTCATCGCACGTGCGTTATAAATCGTTGTACATTTCTTTGCTGTCCTCTGCAAAACAACAACGTGAAATGACTAAATTCTGCGTATTTTGGCAAACGTGAACGACGATGGCTGATTTTTCGTATTGCCATTTTGAGATCAACGTTGGGTTACATATTTAAGCTGAACAAGTTCTGAGACTAAAAGGCGCGCTGGACAGATCTAGACAATTACGAAATTTGAAGGTAAGATATAAATTCATTTTTTTACTTGGCATTGTCCCCGGGTTCACCGTCATCATTAGTTAAGCTTTCTATTGATAGACTTAAAGTGGCTTCGACTTTATTCAAGATCTCCGGGCCGGTTATAGGCGGGATTGATATACATAGTACCAATTTGGATGTGCATGTTTTGGTAGTCCCTGTGGTTTTTATGTGCAGGTTGAGATCCTCTTACTTCCCCTTGGGGACGTAACTCCTTTATTGCACACGCTACCGTATATAAAATAAGCTAACGTCTAAGTAAGATTTACCTGGTAATGAAAGTCTTTGAGGTTGAAGTCTTTACCCAGGGTAGCGTGAGTATGGTTTCTGGCGTTCACAATTGCTATCCTTCCAATCATGTAGGATGTGGATTGTCCTGGCCAGCTCTGATAACGGGCGACCTTGGACAATAGAGGTCATATATTCAAAATGAGAAATTTTATGACAAAAGAGCAGCTGCTGAACCTTAATTCAAAACTGTTTTCTTTTCTACCAAAAGGTTATTTTTTCCGTTAGTATAATGTGTCTTTTGGCTAAGGTATTCAGGTTCGATTGTGCCGGGAGACAGTGATATCCTACACAACACAGAGAAAGCGCGAGATACAATGATAATACGTGAAGAATTATTTGGCTGCTTACCATTTACCAGAAAATATATTGGAAATTTAGGTCCGAATGTAAATAATAAGACAATTTTCGCTCGACAGACCGAAAATAAAGGTTGTGTGATGAAAAAACCACTTTATCCTCAAACTGAACTTGACATATAAGAAGACTATAATCCTCCTATGATCTCCAATAATGTTGAGATTTAAAGCTAATTATAGAGAGACACACCTATAGCTTACGAGCAGTATGACCGTAAGTAAATCGGGCAAATAAACGGCCGCACGAAATCCTGGAACGGGAATTTCACGCGGCCATTTTTTTCGCGAGGTTTTCTTTCGCGCCACGCACGACATACAAAACGAAAGAGAGCGGCATAGGTGACCGTTTAATAAACTAAGCACTCTACCTTTATCGTCTAATATATACTAGCTATTTACCTCATTCTATCTCCAAGTAATCTTTCTGGAGATCATATCTTACTCGGTAAAAAAACAATGTACATAATTTGATTCTTACATTCTCTATTTATTGCCGTTCTTCTCTCGTATTCCTCAGGTTTTGTCTCAAGGATCTTCTCCCCTTGCATTCCTACAAGAACACATTGAGAATTATGTCGAATGTGTCAAAGACCCCCGAAAAGAAGGCTGTTCTTTTATCCTGAATCCGCCCAAGAGAGAGCCGGTCAAAGATGATGAGAAGAAGTCTGGAAAAAAGCAGTACTTTGAAGCTTACAGACATTATGCCTAGAATAAGAAAACGATCACTCTCTGGGATTGTTTTCGATGCGTGATAACTTTGTGGTGTTGAGGTCTTGATTTGTTTAACCGGCCCTGTTAGTTTTGCACTAACTAAATTCAAACCTACTGACGCAATAAAACGATAACTCTTCGTAACTATAATTATAGGAAAACGTTCACTGGTAATCAACGTTTCCATGGCAACCATATATCGCAGGCTTGTTTAGCCTTTGTTTTTCCGAGTGTTTCTATTTTTAGTTTGGACTCTAGTAAGTAAGTAAAGTAAAAGCTTTAGGTATTTTAAAAGTGTGAGTGATTAGTCTAGAATCAGGTATCCTCTTGGGTTAGCAAGAGGTTATAAGCTATTCAATAGACAATAGCAGGAGCCCATTAATGGGCTCCTGACAATAGAATACAACTACGCTGCGTCATTTGGGAATCAGTTGCTAAATTCAGCTAAAATTTCATATTATAGTTAGATTTCAACTTTGCATGGAATATTTTGTTATATCGTTCAATAAAGGAGCTGCTTGTGTTGTGATAATTACGGCTATTACCGTCAATGTCCCCAAGGTACCCGTTATGGAGAGGTTAAGTAGACTGTATCTTTTTTTAATTTGCCTAATAACGAAACTTTTTCTCCGAAAAAATATATAAACTGGCGACTCAATCTAGAACAACTGGTACAATTATTTCAGTTTCCAGGCCATTTTGGCCTGTTAGCATTGAGTAGGGCTTTGATACTAGAATCTAATAGCTCTCTGTTTTCTTTACCAAGTAGCCCGTGGCTCGAGTGGCTTAAAAGTTTGAGGCTGCGTCAACGCAGTTTCCCAGATACTGATGTTTATCGCAAAAACCTGCTTTCACACATTTTTATTTCACCTTTAAAGTTGTCACAATTGCCATTTATTAAAACCTAGCTATCATGGTGATATCACACTAATACTCCCAACGTGTTTACCAAAATATAATTAAAAACCAATGTATATAAAACACTCGGAACAATATTGAGACGAGAATTGGCTTACAAGCAAATGTTAAAAGCTTACGAGCTGTTCTTGGCCGAATACCACAAGATGCCATCAAAATGCTTTCTGACAATGCATGGGATGACTCTGATTTCACTCGGAAGGAGGTAAGACAATGTATGGTTTTGAACGACAGTAGTAACAAAAAGGTCTTTTATCATTTACATGGAGACACTCAAACAATTTATAGATTTGTCAATAAACGGTTTTATTATCATTATCATTATCATTATCATTATCACAACCCACGGTCTGGCCAGTAGCTTACGCACGCGCACTGTCATATCACCTAGGCGGTGATAACCAACTGATTGCATCACGATAAAGTTCCGTTCGGAGTTGCCATTTACTATTTACTAAAAAAAAAAGCGCATTTTATCGAAACAGATTAGGACGCGTTCGACCTCCAAAATGGCGATGAAGAATTGCAATTTTGGACTATGCTAAAGGGCCTGGTATGAGATAATTCCGAACCTGAATACCTTAGCCAAAAGGCACATTATACTAACGTAAAACTAACCTTTTGATGGAAAAAAAACATGTTGTAAATCTGAAAGACGTTCTCTGGTTAAAAATTGATTAAGAATTATAAGCTTTCGGCTATCTATCTATAGCCTTTAACGAATGAAATATAAAAATATAAAAAGCGCGAATTAAAATATATACGAAAAGGGGTGTAAAAAATTCGATGCGGGTGAGAACTAGAATATGAATAAGAATGATCTAGAAAAAATTACAATAAAATAGAGTATTGTCTCGGTAACGGTTTAGAATTATTGTCCGCGTTAACAGTTTTAGCGGTATGCCAGGATTCCAAGGTTTTTCTAACACGGTAGTTGCCTTTGTCAATTACGCATGCATTATTGAAGTCAATAGAGTGGTCATTCTTCCATGCATGGCTGGCAATGTTTGACCCTTTCGCGAAATTTTTTAGGTTTCTTTGATGTTCTTTTTTCCGCGTTGAAAAGCATCTTCCAGTTTCGCCAATGTAACTCCACGGACAGTCCGAGCACAGAATTTTGTAGACAACATTGCATTGTTGGTCCACGGGCTGTCTTGTTTTTGGGATGGGAATTCTTGCTGAAGGGTTTTAAGAGGTTTGGTGACGACTCGAATTTCTTGTTTGCGTAATAATCTCATGAGGGGCTCTGTCAAGCCGCTAATGTATGGAAGGCACGCAAATCCATGGGGTGTATTCTGTGGGTCAGCCCAACTAAAGAACATTGCTACCAATTCTTCTGGTGATGGTACAGTTGGTGATGGTGGCTTCTTTCTATTTTTGGAAATATGAGAGATGACTGAGGACGGATAGCCATTGGCTTTTAGTGCAACTGTGACATAGTTGGTCTCGCGTGATTTTCCTTCGTTAGTGCTTGGGAGATTAGACGCACGGAATAGCAAGGTAGAGGCCGTGCTGATTTTGTGTTTTCTCTCATGATGTGAGGAGAAGTCTAGATATCTATCAGTGTGGGTTGGTTTTCGATAAACATCGATGACAGCAACACCATTTTTTCTTGACACTAAGGTGTCAAGGAAGGCAATTTGTCCATTGTTCTCTTCTTCAATGGTAAATGTGATCTTAGGGTCGACAGCGTTTAAGGTGTCGTGGAAAGAATGGACAGCAGCTTTCTTGATGACAACAAAGCTGTCGTCAACATATCGTTTCCAAATCCTTGGCGGAACAATGGCGGAGCTGATGGCTGACTCTTCTATCACTTCCATACAGAGGTTAGCGACAATAGGGCTAACAGGGCTGCCCATGGCACAACCATGAATCTGCTTGTATGTGCGATTATTGTAGACGAAATAGTTGTTTGAAAGAGTGAAGTCAAGGAGAGAGATGATGTCATCGGTAGAGAGGTTTGTTCTGGTCTGTAGTGTGTTATCACAGTTCAGTTTATTGCGGATATAATCACAAGCTTTATTTACTGGGATAGCTGTGAAAAGGGACACCACGTCAAATGACACCATGACTTCGTCATCCAAGATTTCGATGTTAGCTACTTGTTTCGCGAACTGGGAGGAGTTGAGGACAGAATAACCATTAAGGTTCTGTATCGGAGAAAGGATATCTGATAGAAACTTGGATGTGTTATAAAGAGCGGAGCCGATACATGAAACGAACGAATGGCCAAACACGTAAAAATAACTCCTTTCAAACAACTATTTCGTCTACAATAATCGCACATACAAGCAGATTCATGGTTGTGCCATGGGCAGCCCTGTTAGCCCTATTGTCGCTAACCTCTGTATGGAAGTGATAGAAGAGTCAGCCATCAGCTCCGCCATTGTTCCGCCAAGGATTTGGAAACGATATGTTGACGACAGCTTTGTTGTCATCAAGAAAGCTGCTGTCCATTCTTTCCACGACACCTTAAACGCTGTCGACCCTAAGATCACATTTACCATTGAAGAAGAGAACAATGGACAAATTGCCTTCCTTGACACCTTAGTGTCAAGAAAAAATGGTGTTGCTGTCATCGATGTTTATCGAAAACCAACCCACACTGATAGATATCTAGACTTCTCCTCACATCATGAGAGAAAACACAAAATCAGCACGGCCTCTACCTTGCTATTCCGTGCGTCTAATCTCCCAAGCACTAACGAAGGAAAATCACGCGAGACCAACTATGTCACAGTTGCACTAAAAGCCAATGGCTATCCGTCCTCAGTCATCTCTCATATTTCCAAAAATAGAAAGAAGCCACCATCACCAACTGTACCATCACCAGAAGAATTGGTAGCAATGTTCTTTAGTTGGGCTGACCCACAGAATACACCCCATGGATTTGCGTGCCTTCCATACATTAGCGGCTTGACAGAGCCCCTCATGAGATTATTACGCAAACAAGAAATTCGAGTCGTCACCAAACCTCTTAAAACCCTTCAGCAAGAATTCCCATCCCCAAAAACAAGACAGCCCGTGGACCAACAATGCAATGTTGTCTACAAAATTCCGTGCTCGGACTGTCCGTGGAGTTACATTGGCGAAACTGGAAGATGCTTTTCAACGCGGAAAAAAGAACATCAAAGAAACCTAAAAAATTTCGCGAAAGGGTCAAACATTGCCAGCCATGCATGGAAGAATGACCACTCTATTGACTTCAATAATGCATGCGTAATTGACAAAGGCAACTACCGTGTTAGAAAAACCTTGGAATCCTGGCATACCGCTAAAACTGTTAACGCGGACAATAATTCTAAACCGTTACCGAGACAATACTCTATTTTATTGTAATTTTTTCTAGATCATTCTTATTCATATTCTAGTTCTCACCCGCATCGAATTTTTTACACCCCTTTTCGTATATATTTTAATTCGCGCTTTTTATATTTTTATATTTCATTCGTTAAAGGCTATAGATAGATAGCCGAAAGCTTATAATTCTTAATCAATTTTTAACCAGAGAACGTCTTTCAGATTTACAACATGTCTCATCCTGGTTACGGTGCAATTTTTAAACGGAAAAAAAACAGTTTTGAATTAATTAAACCGGTTCAACAGCTTCTCTTTTGTCGTATAATTTCTCATACTGAATGTATGAACCCTATTATGGCAGGTAACCCTTCCTCTTCTCGCTATGAACCTTCTCAGAGCAACAATAAAGGAATCGGTGTCCAGACTGTGCGAGACTTGAATGTGCACTGAACGAATGGCCAAACACGTAAAAATAACTCCTTATCTCTTTACGAGACTTCGTCCACGCGTCACTTGAAAGGGACCAAAGTAGGGACCAAAGTAGTAACCGAGTGATGTAAAGGGCGGCTGATCTGGTGTAAGACGATCCACAGGATGGTCAGCCATTTTCTGCTCGCAATTAAACTGGACATTGGCGACGCCGACAACTTACGCACTTCGATAGAACTCTCCTAACTGCAGAGCTTGCCTTAACGATCCAAAATTTTCACGCGAGAGACTTAGCACGTACTCTCTTCGAGAGTGCCCAGATACCAGGTGACAGTGCCCAATTATTAAAGGTACACATGATCACTCTTTGGTAGGATGATCTGATGCTTGGGATCAAAGGATGCTGGGGCTAAACCAAGTCTCCCGCCAACACGTATAAGACCATCAACAAGGACTAGGTCAAGTCTCCGAAGCCCGATGGTTTTCTTCACATGGGCCACATCAACTCCGGACTTTGTAAGCGACTGGAGCTATTCAGGGGAACAATGCAATTGGACACACTTCAGTATCTCCAATTCTGCTGCCCTAATTTCTTCCATGTTGATGCGCCGCTGAGGAGCGTTTGGGGAGGATATTGCTAATTTCTTGCGTGCACTTGCCAATCGCAAATTCTCACGATACCATAGGAACCAAGCAATTGATTTTTTGAGGCGATGCCAGGAAGCCGTTCTTCGGAAGTAATCCACCAGAGGACAGAAGGACACGGCCACTGACGACGCGCGGACATTAACGTCCACCTTCACTTCTGGTACTACCAATGGCAAAGGACCCTGTGGTCACCGCACTTTTTGCTCCCAAAGGAACGCCGGCCCCTTAATCTAGCGGTCAGAACTAAGAAGAGCTTCCGCTGATAACCCCTTGGAAAGGTCGTCACCTGGATTCAGGTCTCCGCTCACATGCCACCAGTGATCTGGATCTGAACCGTCTCGAATGATTACGATACGCTTTCTGCGCAGTACATTATTCCACTCCGAAGACCATATTGGGTAGTTTAAGGTGGCTCATGATCAAAACAGTTTCCAGCACTTTCCAAGATGTAGATTTTGATGTGTCATAATTACCACTCTTTATCAATTGATGCTACAATCATGGTATCAAACAACTTCCCAATCACTGGTGAACCGCCGTTGGTATTATTTTCGTGGCACGATAGGTTACCATAGTAACACTATGACCTGCTAAAAACACCATTCATTTCAGCTTTAAGTGCTTATAGTTCAAAAACGGCACGGTGAAAATTTTTCTTATCATAGAATTTTCATAAGCAGGATAAGATGCAATTTTTGGCAAAGTTTACAAAAATTCTGTACATGGGGTTCAGAGCCACCTTAAATTTCTGAAAATTTAAAGTTGAGTTGACCGGAATTTTCAGTACCGGAATTTTCATTTGAGTGAAAACCTATAGGATTTACATAACAATTATTTTAATTAGCATAAAAAGACGCCTTGGCCTTGAAGTGTTTTTTTTCTGGTATTGAATCATTTTAGTTTGTTCAATTCGACTGAACAGTAACTTGATTTGAAGCAGTTCAGATTTGTACTAAGTTGGCAAAACAGTCCACCTTTTGGAAGACTACCCTTAACTAATTCCAAGAGGTTAACCCTGTGCGTGGATACAAGATTGAGGTAAGCAAGGCATCCATACATGACACTGACATGATAATGATTGTGAATGATCTGATAATGAATACAAACTTTCACTGTGTTCTTTGAGTTTGTAATTGAGTTGTTGTCTCTGGCGTGATGTGATATCAAGTCTCTATGATATCCAGCTCACTTGGGCGTATTTGGGTATAGAAAATACCGGGCAATTATGATAACAACTTCCACTGCCATTTATCAAAATCGCAACACAGTAGCAACTGATGAGGTTCACTGAAAGAATCAAAACTGCAGTTTTGCTTGACAGAAATTATGGAGGAAGAAACAATCTTAAAGAGGATGGGATACAATTCTAAAGCCGCATAATTGCGTACAGAAGACTCTGCTGCTTATCCTGACGACTAGCTGCTGAACTCAGAAGATGAATTTCCTAGCGCACAAATCAAACGGTCAACGAGCCAAAAGTGCGGCAGGGCGATACATCGCCCAAATCGCCAAATAAGCGCCACCGCGCGTGGCAGTTAAGAGCAAAAGAAAATTCTGATAAAGAAACTTTCTCAAAATCTCTGCGTTACACGAATATGAGACTAGAACGGCGCGTATTTTTCCCAATGAAGAATTCAAACAAGACGATGCCTTAATCTGAGTGAACGCTCAGCAGAAATATTTAGGCGCTCTTGTTAATGAGATTCAATAATATCGTTTTAGCGTACCTCTCGTCTCTCGTAGTAACCGTTGTTAACTACTATTTGTAATACCGTTAGTTTATCAGGTCTCTATAGTCATTGTTGTCAATTTTAGTCTCTTCAGTTCTCTTGTTGCTTTAGTTGTATTTAGTTGTACCTAGTCGTATATCAATAATTCGTGTAAATATGTGACCGCCTACATTAGCATAGCTACCCGTGTGCATGTTAAAAATTCAAATTTTAATTTGAAAACAAAACAAAACGTATGTGTGTGTGCATGTGTGTTAAGTTTCACTTCAGGCAGGTAGACCCGAATAAAGCCATACTCCACAGGACTAAACAGTTAGAACAGCGTAAAAGCATTGATTAAAACCTGGCTAAAAATAAGGCACATTCAACGGTCCGTGAACCGATAATAAATGTAAGCAAACATGACGAAACTAATCAAGAATTAAGATGTAAACAAATATGAAGGAGGAATTGAAAACATCCAGAAAAGAGTGGTTCCAAAGCGCGACATTCGTGCCAAGAAATGTAACGAACGAAAAAAAAAACAGAAGTGTAGCAGCTGTTGTAAGTTGCTCTTAGTTTATCATTGTAGCAGCTGTTATTGTTTTAGGGCTAGGGGCATTGTTTCTGTTGTTTGATCTACTGTACTCTCGAAGGGTTGCAAGCCATTCATGTGAGACTTTACGAGAGCTGCTACATGACCCCGGTTATGTCATAGGAGGATAGCCACGCGCCGAACTGCATTATGGGTTAAGACGGCTTCTAGAACGCGGTGGTTGATAAAGGACTGGGACTAGAACGCCGTCGTTTGCGCGGGGCCGAGTAAAGTTAAGATCCCCGTCTCGATGCAAACGACGAGGCTGCGAAACACTCTTTATCAGTGTGATTCTTCGGTATTTCTTTCGCAGAAATAACCAAGGCATTATTTAAGAAAGTCCAAGAAATCCTGTGTTTGTGTCTAAGAGAAAAGATCGTAGACGAAGAAGAGTTTCATGAATTTCGTCATAACATTGTCAAAGTAGCTGTGGATCCACGAGGCGACAGCCGAGTGGATCCGCAGAGTACTTTCACAGTGTTATGACGAAATTCATTGTCAATAACAGGACAGAAGCATGAAAAACTGACATCAATTTTTTTTACGATAAAAATTGTCAAATTGTCCGTTTTCACTTGCTGACGCATCGCAAAAATTATAAATTCATGTGTCTGTCCGCTTATTGACGATAAAATTAGCCATTGAACGTGCAAGAATTTGTGCTGATATCGTAAAATTATATATTACAGCCTAAAACTGGCAGTCCAGAAATGCATCATTAAACAATCATATGCTAAAATACAACAAAAGATTTCCAAAGCATGAAAGTAAAATATTTCAACCCGTTTTTCTCCTTGAAAGGCAAAATCATCAAGTATACTCAAAGCTACAACATTGTAGAGACAGTGCCTGAAGATAGATCCCTTTCCATTTCGTAGTTCCTGATTATAACACCAGTTATTAATATCTACCAGGAAATCAATTGTGTATACTCTGATCTCTGCAAAGAACAACAATTTCAAAGAAATATTGAACTATGCCTAGATAAATGATCCAACATAGATTACAAGAAGGCTTTCAACCGCGCTGATAATTCAAAGACTGTAGCTTCGTTGAATAACATTATTTAGCCATCTATTAGGCACCAGACGTAAAAATAATAACATCAATGAAACCTTATAACGGCAAAAAAAAAAAAAAGAAATCGAGTTAAACATGAAAACACCATGACTCTATCATCCGTGTTTGTTTTCTCAGTCTCCCACAGTTGCAATCCGTGCTTTTTAAGATCAGACATCCAAACACTTATGAGATGGAGAAAGCGTATTATGATATGGCTAGCTCCGTGAGTGGGCAAGATTAACTGAATCATGCGCTGTGATTGGCTACCCGTTCAACATGGAGCTATCTTGCCCGCTCGGGACTACCCGCTGTATCCCGCAAGAAAGATTTCTCCGAAAGCCATATAATAAATCCTTTATTGACCAAGCTTGTTCGGTCAAGATGGTTGCATATTGGCCAGCTTTTTCTTTTTTTGGCGTGTTTGTGGACCTCGACTCCATCTCGGTCCATAAACACACACAAAAAAATTAGCCAATATCCAGCCATCTTGATCTCACACATTGGCCAATAACTCATATTTATTACTTCAATATATAGCGTGCCTAATAAACTGCTGTTCTGTTTTTTCAAGAAAGTCACGTTGTCCTCAATTGAAAAGTTCGAAACAGTTTTTATCTTGACAGTCTTACTAAAATCATTTGAGTTGAAACCTTTTCAGCTCTGCCCAGTGCACTTACGACAACGTCACACCGTACAGTTCTAATAATAATGATAAAACAATCTTTAAGGGGAAGCACCCGTCACGACGAATACGTGGTTTTCAGGCAGGTCCTCCTAAAAAATAAGAGTATTAAAATCTAAATAAGAAATACAAATGTCACAACATCTCAGTAAAACTACTAAAAACTACGTACTGTCCTAAAAACTAATTACAGATAATTATCTATCAAACAATACGGCGTTCATCTGAAAATATTTATCCATTATCTAAAAAAGTTTCATCCATTAAGAACCTTGTAAGGTTTTACTTGAAAGAATTTCCAGTCTTGATTTGACACCAAACTGCCAATCCAAATTACCTGCGATCAGACGAGGGCCAGAACATCAAAAAGCTCCAAAATGTACCCAATATCGAGAAGGTTCAGTTAATACCTGATGTCATAGCCCAGCAGTAGCAAACCGGACAAGACAAGAAAACCGTTAGGCTTACTCAAATACAATCAACTTGTAGATTAACTAGAATTTGCTCCTTCATTTACTATTCAGGTTGCTCTTATAAGTAGTAGACACCAAAACAAACAAACAAAACCGAGAAAACGGCTTACTGAAAATCGTCGGCAAAAACGCTAAAAAGGCAATCCTCAGGTTTTGGAAAATATCATAATACCGTAATTGAAGATCAACATTATCGAAATACAGCGCATTGAAATTGGCCAATACCGCAACATCTGGTAAACCCTGATTAAATTAAGAAACTTCTGCTATGTTTTTCCCGATTTAGACGTGTCTATTTCCTGTGTTTATTGAATTCGGAGAAACTTATTACAATTTGCTTATTCATCTAATAATTAAAAGGTTTCCGTCCGTTCAGAATTTCTATAATTCACTATCACTTGTAGTTAGTTGAGAACTTTTCTTTCAAGTTAATCCGAACCAAATAAACAGTACTACGTGAATAAAAAGCCCTGATCTGGAGGGTAAATATATCCTGTATTGCGAACGGACGGAATTCCAGCAGCTACATCGGGCCCATTCTATATTATCTGTTTCAAAATAAAAACTTCCATTAATAGCGGAGCTCCGGCGGTCCGAAGGACCGCCAAGCGGAGCCCCATAACTATAGGAACAGGATCACATGCATGCATAGAAAGAGAAACCCATGCAACTCTTTCTCATGGTAAAAATGGCTAGCGGCATGGATCACGGGCGCGTGCGCCCAACGACGACGACGTCGCGCAACCATGTGCGGCCATCCAGCTAATACCAAGTCATGCCGTCTATATATCTTTGATATTAGACATCCATATTATGTTTAATTGACAGCTGTCATATCATGAAATCCGCTGACCAGTATCACCTGACCATATCGTGGGCTCAGGTTTAGAGCTCATAAAGGTCGCATGTTTTTTTAAGTTGACCGCTGAGCAAGTGCTGGTTTTCGATGGATCGTGCTCTCACGTCAGCTTAGCTTTTTGAAAACAGGGCAGATTGCTCGGAACCCGGTTAACGATGACCAGGTTTAACTTTTTCTCCTATACAAATGGTTGTTTGCTGCTTTGCTTGTGTATATGGTGATCATTAAAACTCAAAGCAGGAGGCCAAACAATTATACAGAAAACCTCACCGCAAAGTTACAAGACTCAAATCAAAATTCTACCTTTTCCTGAGTTAGCTTAATCGGGCTCTGAGCAACCTGGCCCAGGAGCTACGCTTTTTAGGCTGGCCAAAATCTATATATTAATTCTCGTTATTATAATCCCATACAGGTATGGCAGACGAGAAAAGTCAAATGATGCACGAAGGAGGCCAATTTTTAAAGGAAACCAGTCTGCCTCCTCCAAGGCTCGGATCCTGTGATTGTTTTCGCTATATGCGGTTATAATTTTGATCGTGGGAATTGTGCTAATTGCTCTGGCAGCCAAAAAGAAGGATTGCAAGGGCGAAGAAACCGGAAATAAAGGGTAACACGGAAAAACAGTTTCGTCGTTTTGTGAGTATTCTGAAGAGGCGAACAGGATCGGCCTCGATGATATCATTTTACGCACGAAGAACGCCTACTATGAGAAATTGCCTTTTAGATTACGACTGATCCTGATGCACGCGAGAGGACATCAAGGAAAAATACAGCGCTTACAATCCAACTCCTGAATACATCAAAAGCGTCACAGATGCGGCCAGGGAACTCTACAAGCAAGTGAACGAAACGAAAATGGACTCTAACCAACTGAAAACCACGGGAGCGAAAAGCGATTTCGCAAACTGAAGCATTATTTGAAAACTATATTCGGGCAGCCTTTTGATATGAATTTTGATGCTGGCGATTGGATGATGGGTCCGACTTTCTTCTGCACACAAACCGATCTGCACTATTGGTACTGATTTGAAAGCAATGTTTAAACGTGTAAAGCCCGAGAATCTGGAAGAACGTGGAACTGATAGAGACCAAGTTTAAAATCGTCAAGGAGGGAATTCTGAGGTACATGGAAAATTTGAAAAATGGGTAAACTTCACGGAATGGTCTACAGTCAAGAAGCTTGTGTTGCTGGACGAGATATGCTAAAAAGGAAAATATCTGAACATCGCTTTGAGAACGAGACAGGTGCTCTAATTCGCTAATTTATTCATTCTCGGAGACCCAACGGCAGATACCTTGGATCAAGAGTGGGTCAAAGCTTTGTGTGAACGGAAGTCTACGTGCCTTTGACTTCCTCCTGACCCGACTATCCCTCCCTGATGTCACAGGGGATGTAATAATCCTCCCTCGCAGCCATTTTTTAGTCTCGTTCACTCAACAGAGAGGAGACGTGGCGTGACGAGACTAGAAACGGCTGTGAGGATGAGGAGACAAGGGGAAAAGTAAAGTAATCGATACATGTTCCTGAATAAGCATATATACATATTACAAGATACCGTTGCTGGTATCATCGATCATTATTCCCATTCGACATGCCTCGGTGATTTTTATCCTAATAAAGCTTTCAGCTCTTTCTAAACTCTCTCTTTCCCGCCCACGTGACATTAGTTCGGTGTCAACTTCCATAGGCGATTTCAACATCTTGCTTCGAGTTTATGGCATTTCTTCGTCTGTACGTATTGGCAAACTACAGTTGCCTAGCGTCGACCTATATATCCTTTTCTTTCACGTCTACGGAAAAACTAGCCGCTCGAATTCTCGTCCCCCGCTCCCCTCCACGTCACCCCTCACCCCTCCCCCTGTGTGCAGCAATGACTTGTCTTT
>JAHPZR010011679.1:0-20000 GCA_019787425.1 Platygyra sinensis
GTCACAAATAGGGTGTCGATTTTGGCTAGTTTGGTTTCAAATAGGGTTTGGTTTTGAATTTGGTGTGTTTTCCATGAAGAGCTTTTTTTTCAACCTATTGATAAGACCATCAACAAAAGCCCTTTATAACACCCTTGACAACAATCTGAGCTCTGGAACTAATTATAAGGCAGGTCTAAAGCAGGGTATCAAATTTAAATAGAGTATCAAATTTTCGGTCGGGTCATAAATGAATAAATAAAAACATCGTAGAGTTTGCTCATAAACGGGGTAAGGGTTTTGGAAAGCAGGCTGCACAACCCCACCCAATTTTTTTCTGGCAGTACCCTTGGAAAGCGCTGACGCCGTTTTTGTTCCAGGAATTTACCTGAATGTGATGTCCCGGCCGCGCCTCATGGGAATTGATACTCCATTCAGAGGACTTAGGACCCAGTCTCTCCAGGAAGAAAGGTATGTTGTAATGCGCTGGCTTTAAGCACAATGGGTCAGTTATGCCGTAGCTCTGAATACCGCTGGACGGGTTCAAGTCGGGTCGTAATTCAACTGGACAGTTGGGTGTGGAGTGTTTATCTCCCGCGAAGTGGAACATGTGAGTTATTTTAGGGTACAACATGCTCATCACCTGAAAAAATAGAAAAGTTTCAGTTATTAATCACTATCAAAAATTATAGTTCACCGATAAATTTTCTCCGATTCTTATTGGTTTTAAATGATCATGTGACGCGGTTATACTCATCGGCTGAGAGACACTAATATCTGCCCATATCGACCGTTAGTGGAAAATACCCGGATGTAAAGTTCTCGTCCATGAAATTTTTTCTTTGAAAGGGCGGGCTTATCAGATAAAAATAAAAAACCAAAGACGCAATTTGTCTGTTTTCTTCAAATTCTAAAGGTTTCTCACGCCTTTAATCTCAAAAAGTTGAAAGTAGTTCACTATGATTTTTTTTAACCGGCCCACGGAAGAAAATTGAATGGTAAACAATAAATATTGATGTTCAGGTCTCGAGACTATCGATCTGATAGTTGCCCCTTGCGAATTTGATGTTTTTAAAATTAGCATTTCTTCGCCTCAAAGGTTCGCGTCTTGGGCGAATAGTTGTTTCAAGAACAACAAATTTTCGCGGCAACTATTAGACCACATGCACAAACTGTATACCACTGTCACCTTGAATTGTTATATATGCATCTTTATCTTTTTATGCTAATATTGTATTTCGAAACGCAAATGCAAAATAAAGTGAAGTGATGTGAAGCCGATAGTTCCCGACAGAAGCACTCTTGTTTGAAGACATACCTCCTGCTAACGAGTTCAAAAACCTTACTGTAGGTTACGGACGAGTTCGATCGTTCGCCTTCGATTTTTGGACATATATTTATCATATATATATATCATATATTTACCATTCTGGCTTCTTTAAACCAATTTTGCATTGCCTTCCATCTCATTGGACAATATTTCTTTGCCCCGTCAATACTGCTGCATAGCGCGTGTGCTTTAGAATCAGATTCGTTTTCAGGAAATGCCTCATCATTGAAGTAATTATCAGAGGAGTCTAGCTTGTTTCTGAATTGTTTGATGGCTTCTGTTTCGTTGGCTTCTCCAGTCTCACTCTTAGCTGCTTCTACGGCCTAAGAAAAAACGAAGACAAAAAATGGTTTTGGTGTCTCTTAAGGTGTTTGGCCTCAAAAGTTGCACAGCGGAAGCTTTTCCGGTACCTGGAGGCTTACTGGAATGGCAGAGATTGAGGAGAGGCAGCTAACGTAGCAGGAAAGAAAACGCGCTGCTGAAAACAGGGTCAGGTGGAGGGCAGTAGCTAGTGGACGGCCCATGTTATGTTATACAGGGCCCCCGTTGACATCAGTTCTGTGTCTGAAGGGGTCAACCTGTTTAAATATTATTATTATTATTATTATTATTATTATTATTATTATTATTATTATTATTATTATTATTGTTATGTTCCATCAGAATTTAGGGAATGAGCCGAAAAACATTGTGACGGGAGATAATACTTGCAGGGTTAAGTCTTTCTTTCCATAAAAAGACCGTCTTAGCCGCTCTCAAGGCTCGAAAGTAGTGTACAGACGCTAGTTGTTGGGAGTGAGATTCTTTGTACGTCGGCAAAGCAAAACGACGATTACGTGATTGGAAGACTGAACATTTTAAGCCTCCCACACAGGATTGTCACGCTTCCGCTTTGGATGACCATGTAATCTCTACCGGTCACAACATCAAATGGGACCATTTTGAAACCCTCGCTACTGGTAAGTCCGACTTACGGTGTAAAATTAAAGAAACTCTTTTGATCAGTGAGTTGAAACCCTCACTTAATGAAAATGTTGGTAGCGAGGAGCTATTTCTTTATTAATATCTACCGGTAGTATCAACTTTCGGTAGTATCAATTTTGTCATTGTTTTTTATCTTGTCACCAGTTACCCTGTTTATTTTTACATTTTTAAATGTTTGTAACAGTTATAACCGTTTACTTCTGAAGATGTATGTTGTAGCATACGAAACGTCGAGTAAAACAGAAAATTTTTATTAGACCATGCGTTGTCTATGGATAATGTTTGTAACCGCCGTTTGTTTTCTTTTCCTTCTAAAGCTGAAATGGCCGAAGAACAGGAAATTTAGGAGATAATGTGTTGCTTTAGAATTGGTGCCTCTCAGGGGTGAAAAACTTCAAACCACGCTCAGAAAACAGGATCTTGATACTTTTTAGGGGTTGTTTTCAGAATTTCGGACGGGCGCCCCTCCCTGTCCTCTCATATTGGAGTCCTCCCCGGAAGGGGAGGATGGGCTATCCGCTTCGTCAACTAAGTTGGTCTTGTGTGCAGCAATAACCTCATACTAACCAGTGGATAGAGCTTAGCCAACTGCTTCCTTCCTACATCTTGCACGTCCATCGGTGTCATATCATTTGTCGTGAAATAAGGTAATATCATAGCGTACGCCTTTTTCCCATCCAACTTATCACCGGTAGGTAATGTGGTGTTTGTCGTCCAAGAGGTATTTTCAACGCCATCAACCCAGACATGTGCAAGCGGCAAAGTTGCAAACCCGCTTGAAAAATTACTTGGAACACAATAGCGGTAATGTTCGTGTTCTAAGTACCTATCAACAAAAGGAAATGTGAGTTATGCTGAAAGAAAAAGGCGTTTAGGGTTAGGGTTAGAATAAGAATATTGAAATTAAAATGAGAGTTAGCCCTTTGCCCGATCTGGTCACATGATACTAAATCACTCGTGCTGGGACGCAAATTACACAATGGGACTTCCACAACAAAGGCAGGTCAAGGTAGACTGGTATGAGTTGCTTTGTTTTGGAAGTCCCACTGTGCAACGTGCGTCCAAGCTTGTGTGATTTTGTACCATATGACTGGATCGTGCAAAGGGCCTATCACTAATCACTAATAAAATACAAATATTGCACAAAAAAAAAAAAGAATAAATTTAACCGGCTAAGTCGGATGAAAACCGCATAAGGATAACCTCTACAGTTTAGATAATGACTTAAACACAGCCGAAAGATAGTTCCATAGAACGCTGTTGATCTCCTCCGCAGCCGTCTTTTAGGATGTCACGCAACGCTCCCCCAAAGGAATGTGGTTCAGTTCGGATGTGGACCGCCATTTAATTTAATTTAATTTAATTTAATTTAGTTTCACGCAACGCTCCCCTAAAGGAATGTGGTTCAATTCGGATGTGGACAGCCGTTTGATTTAATTTAGTTTCACAACTTAACTCAACTCAACTTTTTATTTGCCACTCATCTATTACAAGTGTGATATTTAACAAATTGACGTCAGTTTTTTATGCGTCTGTCCTGTTATTGATCATGAATTACGTCATAACATTGTCAAAGTAGCTGTGGATCCACGAGGCGATAGCCGAGTGGATCTGCAGACTACTTTGACAATGTTATGACGAAATTCATTGTCAAACACAGGACAGACGCATTAAAAACTGACATCAATTTGTTTTTTACGATAACAAATTGTCGAACTGCCCGCTCTCGCTCGCTGACGCGTCGCATGAATTTTAAATTTATGTGTCTGTCCGCATATGGACAATAAAAATTAGCCAATGAGCGCGCGTGAATTTCTGTAGTTATAGTAAAAATATTAATTTACATTTTAGAGTAGCAGGAGATCTCAGCAAGCTCATTCGAGCTTTTCTAAGGAGATCCCCTTATTTAATAACATAAACTCAACAATAAAATATCATAATATGTGGTGGCCAAATAAATCTGTGTCCACAAAACAACAATATTATGGATAAGGAGATTTACTTTACCTAATAATCAATATTTTGATTTAACACAAAAGTTTTTAATTCTTTTTTAAACATCTGCAGAGACTTAATATTCTTTAAAACATCTGACAAGGTATTCCAAATCATAGGACCATTATATTTTATTGAGAATCTTCCATAATTTGTTCTTGTGAATTTCACATGAAATTTTTCAGAAGACCTGGTATAATGTTTATGAATAGAATTGTTCAGTGAGAAATAGTTTGAGAAGGCACTAGGCAAGCTTCCCTTGTTGTATGAATACATGAATCAGCCTATTTGGTAAGAGTTCAACTCATATATGTTTAGCAATTGAAGCGATACGAATAATTGTGTACTTTCTTGCTGGTACTTAGAAAAAGTTATAATTCTTAGAATTTTCTTTTGTACTTTATATAGAGCATCTAATCTAGAAGGATAAGTACTAGCCCATACAACATTACAATAACTCAAGTACGGGTAAACCATAGCATTATATACAGTTCGTAATGTTCTAATAGGTAAATAATGTCTTGCTCTAACCATAATCCCACATAGCCTTGATATCTTAGAAGTTACTTTAATAATATGATGCTTCCAAGACAAATCATCATCGATAATCGATAATCGATAATCGATTCACGCAACGCTCCCCCAAGGGAATGTGGTTCAATTCAGATGTGGACCGCCATTTAATTTAATTTAGTTTAGTTTCTTTGGATTACGTTGCGTGACACCCCAAATAATAGGGAACTTAAGCAAACCACGACGGCAACGGCAACGGGAACGTCACCAAACAAAAGATTTAATGAGCAGAACAATAGCTGTGCACGTGCGTTATAAATCTTTGTACATTTCGTTACCGTTCTCTGCCAAACTACAACGTGAAATGACCAAGTTTTGCGTATTGTGGAGAACGTACGCCACGACGGCAAATATTTTGGATTTCCTTATGTAACTGATCGTTGGCTTTGCACATTTAGTTTGAGCAGGTGTTTAGACAGATTTGCGCTCTGAACGGGTTTAATTACTTACGAAATTCGAGAGTAAAATTAAAATTCACTTTTTACTGGGCGTCGTCCCTGGCGTCGCCGTCGTCGGTGCTTAAGTTCCCTAATAGCTGAGGAAGAGACTAGACACCATCGTATAGCCACTGGCAACGGATTTACTCAAAATTTTCGGAATCATTCATAAAAACCATTTGGGCCAATATCTTCATGAAAATATTAAACACAGTTTGAGTACCGCACTTGTCTGGCATCGTTAACAGTTCTAAAGAAGGTTTACCTTAGCAGCTGGTTCATAGGTTTTCCCATATATTCCACCAGGTAGTCACTCATAGATTGGTTAACAGTTTTACCACCATGATCTTCCTTCCACTGGTTCTTCATGTCGTCTGTTATGTCAGAATAGTAATCATCATTCAGGACATCTTTAACGTAGTCCTCATCCAAAACACCTGGAAATTAGAAATTGTAAATTATAACTGGGCACAGTTTCTTTGCAAAAAAAACGGTAGACTGATCCCCACGGAGAAGAGAGGAAAAGAAGTAAAATAAAACAGCAATGAGATTAAAACCAGTACAAGTTTCTTTGCACAGCAAAATATTGTGACCTAAAATAAAATTATTTCTGCCAAGCTGGAATTGGGGAAGAAGCGATTATGGGAATAAGCGAGCAATGAAGCTTAAAGGAGCAGAAAAACTCAGGAAAAAGACAAGTCATTGCTGCACACAGGGGGAGGGGTGAGGGGTGACGGTGGAGGGGACGGGGGACGAGGAATGCGAGGCCAGTTTTCGTAGACGTGAAAAGAAAAGATATATAGGTCGAACCTAGCAACTGTAGTTTGCCACGTGACAGACAAGAAATCCATAAACCTCGAAGCACAGATGTTGAAATCGTCCTATGGAAGTGAACACCAACTATCGTCACGTGGGCGTGAAAGAGAGTTTAGAAAGAGCTGAAAGCTTATTAGGATAAAATCACCGCATGTCGGAATGGGAATAATGATCGAGTGATAACAAGCAACGGTATGCTTGTATAGGTATATATGCTTATTCAGGAACATGTATACGATTCTTTACTTTTCCCTTGTCTCCCTCATCCCTCACAGCCGTTTCTAGTCTCGTCACGCAACGCTCCTCTCGTTGAGTGACGAGACTAAAAATGGCTGCGAGGGAGATTATTACATCCCCTGTGACTCAGGGAGGGATAGTCGGGTCAGGAGGAAGTCAAAGGCACGTAGACTTCCGTTCACAAAGCTTTTGACCCACTCTTGATCCAAGTATCTGCCGTTGGGTCTCCGAGAATGAATAAATTAGCCGAATTAGAGCACCTGTCTCGTTCTTCAAAGCGATGTTCAGATATTTCCTTTTTAGCATATCTCGTCCAGCAACACAAGCTTCTTGACTGTAGACCATTCCGTGAAGTTTACCCATTTTCAAATTTTCCATGTACCTCAGAATTCCCTCCTTGACGATTTTAAACTTGGTCTCTATCAGTTCCACGTCTTCCAGATTCTCGGGCTTTACACGTTTAAACATTGCTTTCAAATCAGTACCAATAGTGCAGATCGGTTGTGTGCAGAAGAAAGTCGGACCCATCATCCAATCGCCAGCATAAAAATTCATATCAAAAGGCTGCCCGAATATAGTTTTCAAATAATGCTTCAGTTGCGAAATCGCTTTTCGCTCCCGTGGTTTCAGTTGGTTAGAGTCCATTTTCGTTTCGTTCACTTGTTTGTAGAGTTCCCTGGCCGCATCTGTGACGCTTTTGATGTATTCAGGAGTTGGATTGTAAGCGCTGTATTTTTCCTTGATGTCCTCTCGCGTGGCATCAGGATCAGTCGGTAATCTAAAAGGCAATTTCTCATAGTAGGCGTTCTTCGTGCGTAAAATGATATCATCGAGGCCGATCCTGTTCGCCTCTTCAGAATACTCACAAAACGACGAAACTTGTTTTTCCGTGTTACCTTTATTTCCGGTTTCTTCGCCCTTGCAATCCTTCTTTTTGGCTGCCAGAGCAATTAGCACAATTCCCACGATCAAAATTATAACCGCAATTATAGCGAAAACAATCAGCAGGATCCGAGCCTTGGAGGAGGCAGACTGGTTTCCTTTAAAAATTGGGCCTCCTTCGTGCATCATTTGACTTTTCTCGTCTGCCATACCTGTATGGGATTATAATAACGAGAATTAATATATAGATTTTGGCCAGCCTAAAAGCGTAGCTCCTGGGCCAGGTTGCTCAGAGCCCGATTAAGCTAACTCAGGAAAAGGTAGAATTTTGATTTGAGTCTTGTAACTTTGCGGTGAGGTTTTCTGTATAATTGTTTGGCCTCCTGCTTTGAGTTTTAATGATCACCATATACACAAGCAAAGCAGCAAACAACCATTTGTATAGGAGAAAAAGTTAAACCTGGTCATCGTTAACCGGGTTCCGAGCAATATTGCCCTGTTTTCAAAAAGCTAAGCTGACGTGAGAGCACGATCCAATCGAAAACCAGCACTTGCTCAGCGGTCAACTTAAAAAAACATGCGACCTTTATGAGCTCTAAACCTGAGCCCACGATATGGTCAGGTGATACTGGTCAGCGGATTTCATGATATGACAGCTGTCAATTAAACATAATATGGATGTCTAATATCAAAGATATATAGACGGCATGACTTGGTATTAGCTGGATGGCCGCCATCATGGTTGCGCGACGTCGTCGTCGTTGGGCGCACGCGCCCGTGATCCATGCCGCTAGCCATTTTTACCATGAGAAAAGAGTTGCATGGGTTTCTCTTTCTATGCATGCATGTGATCCTGTTCCTATAGTTATGGGGCTCCGCTTGGCGGTCCTTCGGACCGCCGGAGCTCCGCTATTAATGGAAGTTTTTATTTTGAAACAGTATAATATAGAATGGGCCCGATGTAGCTGCTGGAATTCCGTCCGTTCGCAATACAGGTAATTTACCCATCCAGATCAGGGCTTTTTATTCACGTAGTACTGTTTATTTGGTTTCGGATTAACATTGAAAGAAAGTTCTCAACTAACTACAAGTGATAGTGAATTATAGAAATTCTGAACGGACGGAAAACCTTTTAATTATTAGATGAATAAGCAAATTGTAATAAGTTTCTCCGAATTCAATAAACCAGGAATAGACACGTCTAAATCGGGAAAAACATAGCAGAAGTTTCTTAATTTAATCAGGGTTTACCAGATGTTGCGGTATTGGCCAATTTCAATGCGCTGTATTTCGATAATGTTGATCTTCAATTACGGTATTATGATATTTTCCAAACCTGAGGATTGCCTTTTTAGCGTTTTTGCCGACGATTTTCAGTAAGCCGTTTTCTCGGTTTTGTTTGTTTGTTTGGTGTCTACTCTTATAAGAGCAACCTGAATAGTAAATGAAGGAGCAAAATTCTAGTTAATCTACAAGTTGATTGTATTTGAGTAAGCCTAACGGTTTTCTTGTCTTGTCCGGTTTGCTACTGCTGGGCTATGACATCAGGTATTAACTGAACCTTCTCGATATTGTGGTACATTTTTGGAGCTTTTTGATGTTCTGCCCTCGTCTGATCGCAGGTAATTTGGATTGGCAGTTTGGTGTCAAATCAAGACTGAAATTCTTTCAAGTAAAACCTTACAAGGTTCTTAATGGATGAACTTTTTTAGATAATGGATAAATATTTTCAGATGAACGCCGTATTGTTGATAGATAATTATCTGTAAATAGTTTTTAGGACAGTACGTAGTTTTAGTAGTTTTACTGAGATTTGTGACATTTGTATTTCTTATTTTAGATTTTAATACTTCTTATTTTTTAAGGAGGACCTGCCTGAAAACCACGTATTCGCGTGACGGGTGCTTCCCCCTTAAAGATTGTTTTATCATTATTATTATAACTGTACGGTGTGACGTTGTCGTAAGTGCACTGGGCAGAGCTGAAAAGGTTTCAACTCAAATGATTTTAGTAAGACTGTCAAGATAAAAACTGTTTCGAACTTTTCAATTGAGGACAACGTGACTTTCTTGAAAAAACAGAACAGCAGTTTATTAGGCACGCTATATATTGAAGTAATAAATATGAGTTATTGGCCAATGTGTGAGATCAAGATGGCTGGATATTGGCTAATTTTTTTGTGTGTGTTTATGGACCGAGATGGAGTCGAGGTCCACAAACACGCCAAAAAAAGAAAAAGCTGGCCAATATGCAGCCATCTTGACCGAACAAGCTTGGTCAATAAAGGATTTATTATGTGGCTTTCGGAGTAATCTTTCTTGCGGGATACAGCGGGTAGTCCCGAGCGGGCAAGATAGCTCCATGTTGAACGGGTAGCCAATCACAGCGCATGATTCAGTTAATCTTGCCCACTCACGGAGCTAGCCATATCATAATACGCTTTCTCCATCTCATAAGTGTTTGGATGTCTGATCTTAAAAAGCACGGATTGCAATTGTGGGAGACTGAGAAAACAAACACGGATCACATGATAGAGTCACTGAGGAACCCATTACCCATGGTGTTTGTATGTTTAACTCGATTTCCTTTTTTTTTTGCCGTTATAAGGTTTCATTGATGTTATTATTTTTACGTCTGGTGCCTAATAGATGGCTAAATAATGTTATTCAACGAAGCTACAGTCTTTGAATTATCAGCACGGTTGAAAGCCTTCTTGTAATCTATGCTGGATCATTTATCTAGGCATAGTTCAATATTTCTTTGAAATTGTTGTTCTTTGCAGAGATCAGAGTATACACAATTGATTTCCTGGTAGATATTAATAACTGGTGTTATAACCAGGAACTACGAAATGGAAAGAGATCTATCTTCAGGCACTGTCTCTACAATGTTGTAGCTTTGAGTATACTTGATGATTTTGCCTTTCAAGGAGAAAAACGGGTTGAAATATTTAAAAAAAAAAAAAAAAAAAAAAAAACTTTCATGCTTTGGAAATCTTTTGTTGTATTTTAGCATATGATTGTTTAATGATGCATTTCTGGACTGCCAGTTTTAGGCTGTAATATATAATTTTACTATAACAGCACAAATTCTTGCACGTTCAATGGCTAATTTTATCGTCAATAAGCGGACAGACACATGAATTTATAATTTTTGCGATGCGTCAGCAAGTGAAAACGGACAATTTGACAATTTTTCTCGTAAAAAAAATTGATGTCAGTTTTTCATGCTTCTGTCCTGTTATTGACAATGAATTTCGCCATAACACTGTGAAAGTACTCTGCGGATCTACTCGGCTGTCGCCTCGTGGATCCACAGCTACTTTGACAATGTTATGACGAAATTCATGAAACTCTTCTTCGTCTATGATCTCTTCTCTTAGACACAAACACAGTATTTCTTGGACTTTCTTAAATAATGCCTTGGTTATTTCTGCGAAAGAAATACCGAAGAATCACACTGATAAATTTAGAGTGTTTCGCAGCCGCATCGTTTGCATCGAGAAGGGGATCTTAACTCTACTCGGCCCCGCGCAAACGACGGCGTTCTAGTCCCAGTCCTTTATCAACCACCGCGTTCTAGAAGCCGTCTTAACCCATAATGCAGTTCGGCGCGTGGCTATCCTCCTCTGACATAACCGGGGTCATGTAGCAGCTCTCGTAAAGTCTCACATGAATGCCTTGCAGATTTCAGATTTCAGATTTTTATTGTTGTGCACTATTTACAAAATTATAGCATTAACATTTCAGTACATTACAATAAAGAAACAAAGAAACAAAAATAAAAACTAAGTTACACAGCTAGAAAAAAGCAAAATGTGCGCAGTGACCAAAGTAGCTTACGCTTTCGAGTTGGTCACTGCCACAGACAATTAATTGGCATGAACATGTACATCCAAAAAAATAAAAATAAAATTTAGTATGCTAAGTACAAAAACAGGCTATGGGCAGACTACACTTAAGAAACTAACTGAGTATTTAAAAGATACATTTTGTACTGCTTGTAGAACCGAGAGTACAATAGATTAAACAACAGAAACAATGCCCCTAGCCCTAAAACAATAACAGCTGCTACAATGATAAACTAAGAGCAACTTACGACAGCTGCTACACTTCTGTTGTTTTTTACGTTCGTTACATTTCTTGGCACGAATGTCGCGCTTTGGAACCACTCTTTTCTGGATGTTTTCAATTCCTCCTTCATATTTGTTTACATCTTAATTCTTGATCAGTTTCGTCATGTTTGCTTACATTTATTCTCGGTTCACGGACCGTTGAATGTGCCTTATTTTTAGCCAGGTTTTAATCATTGCTTTTACGCTGTTCTAACTGTTCAATCCTGCGGAGTATGGCTTTACTCCGGTTAGTCAGAGGAGGATAGCCACGCGCCGAACTGCATTATGGGTTAAGACGGCTTCTAGAACGCGGTGGTTGATAAAGGACTGGGACTAGAACGCCGTCGTTTGCGCGGGGCCGAGTAGAGTTAAGATCCCCTTCTCGATGCAAACGATGCGGCTGCGAAACACTCTAAATTTATCAGTGTGATTCTTCGGTATTTCTTTCGCAGAAATAACCAAGGCATTATTTAAGAAAGTCCAAGAAATACTGTGTTTGTGTCTAAGAGAAGAGATCATAGACGAAGAAGAGTTTCATGAATTTCGTCATAACATTGTCAAAGTAGCTGTGGATCCACGAGGCGACAGCCGAGTAGATCCGCAGAGTACTTTCACAGTGTTATGGCGAAATTCATTGTCAATAACAGGACAGAAGCATGAAAAACTGACATCAATTTTTTTTACGAGAAAAATTGTCAAATTGTCCGTTTTCACTTGCTGACGCATCGCAAAAATTATAAATTCATGTGTCTGTCCGCTTATTGACGATAAAATTAGCCATTGAACGTGCAAGAATTTGTGCTGTTATAGTAAAATTATATATTACAGCCTAAAACTGGCAGTCCAGAAATGCATCATTAAACAATCATATGCTAAAATACAACAAAAGATTTCCAAAGCATGAAAGTTTTTTTTTTTTTTTTTTTTTTTTTAAATATTTCAACCCGTTTTTCTCCTTGAAAGGCAAAATCATCAAGTATACTCAAAGCTACAACATTGTAGAGACAGTGCCTGAAGATAGATCTCTTTCCATTTCGTAGTTCCTGGTTATAACACCAGTTATTAATATCTACCAGGAAATCAATTGTGTATACTCTGATCTCTGCAAAGAACAACAATTTCAAAGAAATATTGAACTATGCCTAGATAAATGATCCAGCATAGATTACAAGAAGGCTTTCAACCGTGCTGATAATTCAAAGACTGTAGCTTCGTTGAATAACATTATTTAGCCATCTATTAGGCACCAGACGTAAAAATAATAACATCAATGAAACCTTATAACGGCAAAAAAAAAAGGAAATCGAGTTAAACATACAAACACCATGGGTAATGGGTTCCTCAGTGACTCTATCATGTGATCCGTGTTTGTTTTCTCAGTCTCCCACAATTGCAATCCGTGCTTTTTAAGATCAGACATCCAAACACTTATGAGATGGAGAAAGCGTATTATGATATGGCTAGCTCCGTGAGTGGGCAAGATTAACTGAATCATGCGCTGTGATTGGCTACCCGTTCAACATGGAGCTATCTTGCCCGCTCGGGACTACCCGCTGTATCCCGCAAGAAAGATTACTCCGAAAGCCACATAATAAATCCTTTATTGACCAAGCTTGTTCGGTCAAGATGGCTGCATATTGGCCAGCTTTTTCTTTTTTTGGCGTGTTTGTGGACCTCGACTCCATCTCGGTCCATAAACACACACAAAAAAATTAGCCAATATCCAGCCATCTTGATCTCACACATTGGCCAATAACTCATATTTATTACTTCAATATATAGCGTGCCTAATAAACTGCTGTTCTGTTTTTTCAAGAAAGTCACGTTGTCCTCAATTGAAAAGTTCGAAACAGTTTTTATCTTGACAGTCTTACTAAAATCATTTGAGTTGAAACCTTTTCAGCTCTGCCCAGTGCACTTACGACAACGTCACACCGTACAGTTATAATAATAATGATAAAACAATCTTTAAGGGGGAAGCACCCGTCACGCGAATACGTGGTTTTCAGGCAGGTCCTCCTTAAAAAATAAGAAGTATTAAAATCTAAAATAAGAAATACAAATGTCACAAATCTCAGTAAAACTACTAAAACTACGTACTGTCCTAAAAACTATTTACAGATAATTATCTATCAACAATACGGCGTTCATCTGAAAATATTTATCCATTATCTAAAAAAGTTCATCCATTAAGAACCTTGTAAGGTTTTACTTGAAAGAATTTCAGTCTTGATTTGACACCAAACTGCCAATCCAAATTACCTGCGATCAGACGAGGGCAGAACATCAAAAAGCTCCAAAAATGTACCACAATATCGAGAAGGTTCAGTTAATACCTGATGTCATAGCCCAGCAGTAGCAAACCGGACAAGACAAGAAAACCGTTAGGCTTACTCAAATACAATCAACTTGTAGATTAACTAGAATTTTGCTCCTTCATTTACTATTCAGGTTGCTCTTATAAGAGTAGACACCAAACAAACAAACAAAACCGAGAAAACGGCTTACTGAAAATCGTCGGCAAAAACGCTAAAAAGGCAATCCTCAGGTTTGGAAAATATCATAATACCGTAATTGAAGATCAACATTATCGAAATACAGCGCATTGAAATTGGCCAATACCGCAACATCTGGTAAACCCTGATTAAATTAAGAAACTTCTGCTATGTTTTTCCCGATTTAGACGTGTCTATTCCTGGTTTATTGAATTCGGAGAAACTTATTACAATTTGCTTATTCATCTAATAATTAAAAGGTTTTCCGTCCGTTCAGAATTTCTATAATTCACTATCACTTGTAGTTAGTTGAGAACTTTCTTTCAATGTTAATCCGAAACCAAATAAACAGTACTACGTGAATAAAAAGCCCTGATCTGGATGGGTAAATTACCTGTATTGCGAACGGACGGAATTCCAGCAGCTACATCGGGCCCATTCTATATTATACTGTTTCAAAATAAAAACTTCCATTAATAGCGGAGCTCCGGCGGTCCGAAGGACCGCCAAGCGGAGCCCCATAACTATAGGAACAGGATCACATGCATGCATAGAAAGAGAAACCCATGCAACTCTTTTCTCATGGTAAAAATGGCTAGCGGCATGGATCACGGGCGCGTGCGCCCAACGACGACGACGTCGCGCAACCATGATGGCGGCCATCCAGCTAATACCAAGTCATGCCGTCTATATATCTTTGATATTAGACATCCATATTATGTTTAATTGACAGCTGTCATATCATGAAATCCGCTGACCAGTATCACCTGACCATATCGTGGGCTCAGGTTTAGAGCTCATAAAGGTCGCATGTTTTTTTAAGTTGACCGCTGAGCAAGTGCTGGTTTTCGATTGGATCGTGCTCTCACGTCAGCTTAGCTTTTTGAAAACAGGGCAATATTGCTCGGAACCCGGTTAACGATGACCAGGTTTAACTTTTTCTCCTATACAAATGGTTGTTTGCTGCTTTGCTTGTGTATATGGTGATCATTAAAACTCAAAGCAGGAGGCCAAACAATTATACAGAAAACCTCACCGCAAAGTTACAAGACTCAAATCAAAATTCTACCTTTTCCTGAGTTAGCTTAATCGGGCTCTGAGCAACCTGGCCCAGGAGCTACGCTTTTAGGCTGGCCAAAATCTATATATTAATTCTCGTTATTATAATCCCATACAGGTATGGCAGACGAGAAAAGTCAAATGATGCACGAAGGAGGCCCAATTTTTAAAGGAAACCAGTCTGCCTCCTCCAAGGCTCGGATCCTGCTGATTGTTTTCGCTATAATTGCGGTTATAATTTTGATCGTGGGAATTGTGCTAATTGCTCTGGCAGCCAAAAAGAAGGATTGCAAGGGCGAAGAAACCGGAAATAAAGGTAACACGGAAAAACAAGTTTCGTCGTTTTGTGAGTATTCTGAAGAGGCGAACAGGATCGGCCTCGATGATATCATTTTACGCACGAAGAACGCCTACTATGAGAAATTGCCTTTTAGATTACCGACTGATCCTGATGCCACGCGAGAGGACATCAAGGAAAAATACAGCGCTTACAATCCAACTCCTGAATACATCAAAAGCGTCACAGATGCGGCCAGGGAACTCTACAAACAAGTGAACGAAACGAAAATGGACTCTAACCAACTGAAACCACGGGAGCGAAAAGCGATTTCGCAACTGAAGCATTATTTGAAAACTATATTCGGGCAGCCTTTTGATATGAATTTTTATGCTGGCGATTGGATGATGGGTCCGACTTTCTTCTGCACACAACCGATCTGCACTATTGGTACTGATTTGAAAGCAATGTTTAAACGTGTAAAGCCCGAGAATCTGGAAGACGTGGAACTGATAGAGACCAAGTTTAAAATCGTCAAGGAGGGAATTCTGAGGTACATGGAAAATTTGAAAATGGGTAAACTTCACGGAATGGTCTACAGTCAAGAAGCTTGTGTTGCTGGACGAGATATGCTAAAAAGGAAATATCTGAACATCGCTTTGAAGAACGAGACAGGTGCTCTAATTCGGCTAATTTATTCATTCTCGGAGACCCAACGGCAGATACTTGGATCAAGAGTGGGTCAAAAGCTTTGTGAACGGAAGTCTACGTGCCTTTGACTTCCTCCTGACCCGACTATCCCTCCCTGAGTCACAGGGGATGTAATAATCTCCCTCGCAGCCATTTTTAGTCTCGTCACTCAACGAGAGGAGCGTTGCGTGACGAGACTAGAAACGGCTGTGAGGGATGAGGGAGACAAGGGAAAAGTAAAGAATCGTATACATGTTCCTGAATAAGCATATATACCTATACAAGCATACCGTTGCTTGTTATCACTCGATCATTATTCCCATTCCGACATGCGGTGATTTTATCCTAATAAGCTTTCAGCTCTTTCTAAACTCTCTTTCACGCCCACGTGACGATAGTTGGTGTTCACTTCCATAGGACGATTTCAACATCTGTGCTTCGAGGTTTATGGATTTCTTGTCTGTCACGTGGCAAACTACAGTTGCTAGGTTCGACCTATATATCTTTTCTTTTCACGTCTACGAAAACTGGCCTCGCATTCCTCGTCCCCCGTCCCCTCCACCGTCACCCCTCACCCCTCCCCCTGTGTGCAGCAATGACTTGTCTTTTTCCTGAGTTTTTCTGCTCCTTTAAGCTTCATTGCTCGCTTATTCCCATAATCGCTTCTTCCCCAATTCCAGCTTGGCAGAAATAATTTTATTTTAGGTCACAATATTTTGCTGTGCAAAGAAACTTGTACTGGTTTTAATCTCATTGCTGTTTTATTTTACTTCTTTTCCTCTCTTCTCCGTGGGGATCAGTCTACCGTTTTTTTTGCAAAGAAACTGTGCCCAGTTATAATTTACAATTTCTAATTTCCAGGTGTTTTGGATGAGGACTACGTTAAAGATGTCCTGAATGATGATTACTATTCTGACATAACAGACGACATGAAGAACCAGTGGAAGGAAGATCATGGTGGTAAAACTGTTAACCAATCTATGAGTGACTACCTGGTGGAATATATGGGAAAACCTATGAACCAGCTGCTAAGGTAAACCTTCTTTAGAACTGTTAACGATGCCAGACAAGTGCGGTACTCAAACTGTGTTTAATATTTTCATGAAGATATTGGCCCAAATGGTTTTTATGAATGATTCCGAAAATTTTGAGTAAATCCGTTGCCAGTGGCTATACGATGGTGTCTAGTCTCTTCCTCAGCTATTAGGGAACTTAAGCACCGACGACGGCGACGCCAGGGACGACGCCCAGTAAAAAGTGAATTTTAATTTTACTCTCGAATTTCGTAAGTAATTAAACCCGTTCAGAGCGCAAATCTGTCTAAACACCTGCTCAAACTAAATGTGCAAAGCCAACGATCAGTTACATAAGGAAATCCAAAATATTTGCCGTCGTGGCGTACGTTCTCCACAATACGCAAAACTTGGTCATTTCACGTTGTAGTTTGGCAGAGAACGGTAACGAAATGTACAAAGATTTATAACGCACGTGCACAGCTATTGTTCTGCTCATTAAATCTTTTGTTTGGTGACGTTCCCGTTGCCGTTGCCGTCGTGGTTTGCTTAAGTTCCCTATTATTTGGGGTGTCACGCAACGTAATCCAAAGAAACTAAACTAAATTAAATTAAATGGCGGTCCACATCTGAATTGAACCACATTCCCTTGGGGGAGCGTTGCGTGAATCGATTATCGATTATCGATTATCGATGATGATTTGTCTTGGAAGCATCATATTATTAAAGTAACTTCTAAGATATCAAGGCTATGTGGGATTATGGTTAGAGCAAGACATTATTTACCTATTAGAACATTACGAACTGTATATAATGCTATGGTTTACCCGTACTTGAGTTATTGTAATGTTGTATGGGCTAGTACTTATCCTTCTAGATTAGATGCTCTATATAAAGTACAAAAGAAAATTCTAAGAATTATAACTTTTTCTAAGTACCAGCAAGAAAGTACACAATTATTCGTATCGCTTCAATTGCTAAACATATATGAGTTGAACTCTTACCAAATAGGCTGATTCATGTATTCATACAACAAGGGAAGCTTGCCTAGTGCCTTCTCAAACTATTTCTCACTGAACAATTCTATTCATAAACATTATACCAGGTCTTCTGAAAAATTTCATGTGAAATTCACAAGAACAAATTATGGAAGATTCTCAATAAAATATAATGGTCCTATGATTTGGAATACCTTGTCAGATGTTTTAAAGAATATTAAGTCTCTGCAGATGTTTAAAAAAGAATTAAAAACTTTTGTGTTAAATCAAAATATTGATTATTAGGTAAAGTAAATCTCCTTATCCATAATATTGTTGTTTTGTGGACACAGATTTATTTGGCCACCACATATTATGATATTTTATTGTTGAGTTTATGTTATTAAATAAGGGGATCTCCTTAGAAAAGCTCGAATGAGCTTGCTGAGATCTCCTGCTACTCTAAAATGTAAATTAATATTTTTACTATAACTACAGAAATTCACGCGCGCTCATTGGCTAATTTTTATTGTCCATATGCGGACAGACACATAAATTTAAAATTCATGCGACGCGTCAGCGAGCGAGAGCGGGCAGTTCGACAATTTGTTATCGTAAAAAACAAATTGATGTCAGTTTTTAATGCGTCTGTCCTGTGTTTGACAATGAATTTCGTCATAACATTGTCAAAGTAGTCTGCAGATCCACTCGGCTATCGCCTCGTGGATCCACAGCTACTTTGACAATGTTATGACGTAATTCATGATCAATAACAGGACAGACGCATAAAAAACTGACGTCAATTTGTTAAATATCACACTTGTAATAGATGAGTGGCAAATAAAAAGTTGAGTTGAGTTAAGTTGTGAAACTAAATTAAATCAAACGGCTGTCCACATCCGAATTGAACCACATTCCTTTAGGGGAGCGTTGCGTGAAACTAAATTAAATTAAATTAAATTAAATTAAATGGCGGTCCACATCCGAACTGAACCACATTCCTTTGGGGGAGCGTTGCGTGACATCCTAAAAGACGGCTGCGGAGGAGATCAACAGCGTTCTATGGAACTATCTTTCGGCTGTGTTTAAGTCATTATCTAAACTGTAGAGGTTATCCTTATGCGGTTTTCATCCGACTTAGCCGGTTAAATTTATTCTTTTTTTTTTTTGTGCAATATTTGTATTTTATTAGTGATTAGTGATAGGCCCTTTGCACGATCCAGTCATATGGTACAAAATCACACAAGCTTGGACGCACGTTGCACAGTGGGACTTCCAAAACAAAGCAACTCATACCAGTCTACCTTGACCTGCCTTTGTTGTGGAAGTCCCATTGTGTAATTTGCGTCCCAGCACGAGTGATTTAGTATCATGTGACCAGATCGGGCAAAGGGCTAACTCTCATTTTAATTTCAATATTCTTATTCTAACCCTAACCCTAAACGCCTTTTTCTTTCAGCATAACTCACATTTCCTTTTGTTGATAGGTACTTAGAACACGAACATTACCGCTATTGTGTTCCAAGTAATTTTTCAAGCGGGTTTGCAACTTTGCCGCTTGCACATGTCTGGGTTGATGGCGTTGAAAATACCTCTTGGACGACAAACACCACATTACCTACCGGTGATAAGTTGGATGGGAAAAAGGCGTACGCTATGATATTACCTTATTTCACGACAAATGATATGACACCGATGGACGTGCAAGATGTAGGAAGGAAGCAGTTGGCTAAGCTCTATCCACTGGTTAGTATGAGGTTATTGCTGCACACAAGACCAACTTAGTTGACGAAGCGGATAGCCCATCCTCCCCTTCCGGGGAGGACTCCAATATGAGAGGACAGGGAGGGGCGCCCGTCCGAAATTCTGAAAACAACCCCTAAAAAGTATCAAGATCCTGTTTTCTGAGCGTGGTTTGAAGTTTTTCACCCCTGAGAGGCACCAATTCTAAAGCAACACATTATCTCCTAAATTTCCTGTTCTTCGGCCATTTCAGCTTTAGAAGGAAAAGAAAACAAACGGCGGTTACAAACATTATCCATAGACAACGCATGGTCTAATAAAAATTTTCTGTTTTACTCGACGTTTCGTATGCTACAACATACATCTTCAGAAGTAAACGGTTATAACTGTTACAAACAT
>JAHPZR010011679.1:25000-32348 GCA_019787425.1 Platygyra sinensis
GCATCCTACCATATTTCTTGTATGTCTCATTATTACGGAATTGAAGGGTAAAATAATTTACGTTCGGTTGAGCGAACCGAATTAGAACGTAAGCCAAAATTATGTTATCATTTACATTCTGACCTAAATTTCCGATACATTTCCTGGTAAATGCTAAGCAACCAAATTCTTCCCTAAAATTTGACCGAGAAGATCTGATTGGTCATGTAAACACTCACTAAGAGTCTGACACTGGTAAGCTACCAAAACAAGGAAACCACACAACTAGAATGAACTGCAATAATTATGTTTGTAAACACTATACTAAAGGGCCTGGTATGAGATAATTCCAGAATTGCAATATTGGCATATCATGTCATTCTAGTATTTTCTCTGTGTTGTGTAGGATATCACTGACTCGCAAACAAACCTGAATACCTTAGCCAAAAGACACATTATACTAACGTAAAAAAACCTTTGGTAGAAAAAAAAGTTCTGAATTACTTAAGGTTAAACAGCTTCTCTTTTGTCCGATATAATTTCTCATACTGAATGACCTCTATTGTGGCAGGTAACCCGTTACCAAAGCTGGCCAGGACAATCCACAGCCTACATGATTGGAAGGATAGCAATTTTGAAAGCCAGAAACCATACTCACACAACCCTGGGTAAAGACTTCAACCTCAAAGACTTTCATTACCAGGTGAATATTACTTAGACGTTGCCATATTTCATTATTCAAATTTTACACATTGTACGAATTCCGATTTTCTAATTGGTTGATTCGTACCACGTGACGCTAGGTTGTGACGAAACAACCACCTTGACGTCATTATCGTGGTGTAATTACATTATCACCATGGCTTCGGCTGACTCAGACTTTGACGATTTTTGTTTGCAGTGTATTTAATTTGAATAATAAAAATGTTAATGCACTCAATTCTCGTGAATTATCGGGATTTATCTTCACTCGTTCACAACCGATGAGCTTGAAATTTTCAATATCGCACTTGGCGGCCTCATGCGGTATTGAAATTTCTCGTTCATTGTTAGTGAACTCGTGCAGTTAATTACAGGTTAACGCACTCATTGCTCGTGAATTATCGGGATTTACCTGCACGAGTTCACTAACAATAATCGAGAAATTTCAATACCGCACGAGGCCGCCGAGTGTGGTATTGAAATTTCTCGTTCATTGTTAGTGAAAGAGTGCAGGTAAATCCCGATAATTCACGAGCAATGAGTGCTTTAACATTTTTATTATTCAAATTGAATGCACTGCACACAAAAATCGTAAAAAAATTGAGTCAGCCGTAGCCATGGTGTAATGACAGTGGTGTAATGAATTTACTCCACGGATATTACACCATGAGAATGACGTCAAGGAGTTTGTTTCGTCACAACCCAGTATCACGAGGTACAAATCAACCAATCAGAAAATCGGAATTCGTACAGTGTATGAAAGTTGCATAATAAATCCGGATAATCCACTCGCTGAGTGTGTTAACCTGTATTTGTATTTACTATTTTACTATTTACTATTTATTTATTTTACCACAAAATACAAACAACGATTAAAAAAAGAAGGCAGTCACACAAAAGCAAATGAGTGGAGTGTTAGATTCTTTAATATCATTTTCTAAAGAGTTATAATGAGTTGGTCTTCGGAAACTGACAGAAAATTTTCGAAGGCTATTTCTACAAACTTGGAGGAAGGTGAAAATCGTTCGCGTATCTAGTGGCATAGCTTATATACGGTTGCTTGAACATCATAATTGGTGCTATATATATATATCAATACCGGCCTATAACCGGCCCCGAGATCATGGATAAAGTGGAAGCCACTTTATGTCACTTAAAGCAATGACGACGGTGACATCGGCCGTGGACAACGCCAAGCAAAAAAAGAATTTATATCTTACCTTCAAATTTCGTAGTTGTCTAGATCTGTCCATTGCGCCTGTCAGTCTCAGAACTAGGTCAAGTTAAATATGTAACGCCAACGTTGATCTCCAAATGAGAATACGAAAATTTAGCCACCGTCGTTCATGTTTGCCAAAATACGCAGAACTTAGTTATTTTAAGTTGCTGTTTTGCAGAGGACGGCAAAGAAATGTACAAAGATTTATAACGCACGTGCACAGCTGTTGTTCTGCTCATTAAACCTTTTGTTTGGTGGTGCTTTCATTGCCGTTGTGATTCGCTGAAGGTCTCAGCTATATCGTCTATACAGGGCCGGGTTGTTCAAAGCCCGATTACGCTAACCCAGGGTTAGCGAGAATTTTGAATTCAGTTTTATAACTTTTTGGTTAGGTGATCTATTTATATTGTTTGCCCTTCAGTTTTGAGCTGTAATAATCTCAAGCTAAGCCAAACGTTAGAGGTGAAAAAAACTTTTAAACAAGAAAGAAAACTGCCTCAGTTAACGATTAATCCTGGGTTAACGTTAACCGGCTTTCGAACAACCTGGCCCTGTGGATTTAATGGTTCCAGAGATTTAACGGTTTACACTGTGAAGCTAGTCATATCATTAACTTTTTAAATAGCGTGCACTTTAAATCTGTAAATTTCAGTTCAAACTGGAACTACTGTTTTTGTTGTTTTCGTTGCTGCCAGCGGCTGTTATGCGATGAAAATATCAATTTATCCTCAAACAGAGCTTGACATAAGACCAAGAGCACATCAAGCTGGTAAACAATACCCTTATGATCTCCAATTGAGGTTTAAAACTAATTGTGTAGAGACAGAGCTAGACTACGTGTAGTCCCTCTTTTGCGTAGTCCGTCGAGCGTGTCTGTAAAAAATTCAAGGACGAGAAAAAAAGGGGCTGCGCGAAATACTGAGGGAGAGAAGCCGTCCATTTTTTCTCGCTGCTTTACTCGCGTCACGCTCGACTGACTATTCAAAAGAGAACGACACAGCTGGCCGTTTGATAAACTAAGCACTCTGCCTTTATCGTCTAATTTATATTTTTTCTTGCTTGACCCATTACTAGCCGTTTACGTAAGTGGGTCTCCAATTAATCTTTCATGAGACCATATCTTTCTCAATATTAACAAAAAAAAGCAAGGTATATAAGTTCACTCGTACATTATCAATTTATTGCTGTTCTTCTCTCGTATTCCTGAGGTTTTGTCTGGAGGAGCCGCTCCCCTGGCATTCCTTGAAGGACACATTAAGAATTATGTCGAATGTGTCAAAGATCCCGAAAAAGAAGGCTGTTCTTCTATCCTGAATCCGCCCAAGAGAGAGCCGCTCAAAGATGATGATAAGAAGACTGGAAAACAGCAGTACTTTGAGGCTTACAGACATTATGCCTAGAATAAGAAAACGATCACTCTCTGACATTGTTTTCGATGTGTGATAATCTTGTGGTGTTGAGGTGTTGATGTGTGTAACAGGTCCTGTTAGTTTTGCACAACTAAATTCAATAAAACGATAACTCTTCGTAACTGTAATTATAGAAAAACCTTCACAGGTAATCAACGTTTTCATGGCAACCATGTATCGCAGGTTCATTTTCTCCGAGTGTTTCTGTTTTTAGTTTGGAGTCTAGCTATTTTAAAAGTGAGTGGTTAGTCTAGTATCAGGTATCCTCATGGGTTAGCAAGAGGTTATACGCTATTCTGCGTCATTTTGGGAGTCAATTGCTAAATTCAGCTAAAATTTCATATTAGAGTGAGATTATACTTTTGCGTGGAATATTTTGTTCTATCGTTCAATAAAGGAGCAGCCTGTTTTATGATAGTTATGGTTATTACCCCGCCGCCGTCAATGTCCCCAAGGTACCCGTTATGGAGAGGTTCAGTAGACTGTAAATCTTAGCTTTTTTAATTTGCCTAATAACGAAACTTTTTCTCCGAAAATTCTATAAACTGGTGACTCAATCTAGAACAACTGGTACAATTATTTCAGTTTCCAGGCTATTTTGGCCTGTTAGCATTGAGTGGGGCTTTGGTACTAGAATCTAATAGCTCTCTGTTTTCTTTACCAAGTAGCCCGTGGCTCGAGTGGCTTTAAAATTTGGGTTTGCGTCAATGCTTTGTGATAAAGAGACGGCAAAAACGTGCATTCACACTTTTTTATTTCACTTTAAGGTTGTCACAATTGTCATTTATTAAAACCTAGCTATAATGGTGATATCACATTAATGTATGTAGTTTACCCACGGAGCACCAAGGAGTTCACAAGAACTCGTTCAGAAATGTCCGTGCATTCCAGGATCGAATTGGAATTTGGAAACAATACTCCCAACGTGATTGCTAAAATATAATTGTAAACTTTTCTACTGCTGCAATAAGTTTCTCACAGACTAATTTTCTTTTATAAACCACTGGGAAAAATGTTAAGACGAGAATTGGCTTACAAGCAAATGTTAAAAGCTTACTCAGCTGTTCTTGGCCAAATGCTGCAAGATTAATCGATAACCATATGCTTAAAGGCCCGTTTACACAGGCGATTTTTGTCGCGGCAACTCGATGCAATTTTTGTCGCGCTTAAGTTGCATCAAGTTTCAAACATGTTCGAAACCCCTGCGATATCGCGGCGACAAATCGCACTGAAAATCGCACCTGGTTCACACGTGCGATTTTGAAGTTGCAACTTTAGCGCGACAAAAATTATATCGAGTTGCCGCGACAAAAATCGCCTGTGTAAACGGGCCTTAAGGAAGGCTACAAACGTCAAAACTCACTTATAATTAACCTGATGTCATAGGTCTTATATCATTGTAAAACTTGAGGTGACAGAGTTTTCACTCTGAAAACGCATTCCTCCGGTTTGAAGAGTGTTTTCAAAAAGCTCCATTTTCGTGACGGATTAGAGGGGACGGTAGGCCTAACCGTAGAATTAAAGCTTGTTTTCAAATTTCTCCGGGGTAGTGCAGACACGCTGCATAAATAAAGCTGTAACGATGTTAATCTTATGCAATTTTCCGCCTAATCATAAATAAATCTTTACAACAGATCGAGTTTGAAAAGTGCAAAGGATTTATGACGGTAAATGAAGGCCGAACAGGATCAGTGGACTCATTTACTTCTAAGCTCCTTGATTGTTTTTAATCTGTGCACAGGTTAAGGATTTTCTGATCCGGCTACACATGACTTCACCATATTAATATTAGCGGGCTTCAAGAAAATCATCTAAATGCGACCTCTTACTTAATTAAGGCTGGACCAATTTGAAACCTTCGGGGGCGCTTTAAAATGTTTTTTTCTTTTCCCAATCTTTGCAAAAAGATGAAATAGCGATGATTGAAATCTTAATGAAAATTGCCTCGCTTAATGTGTTGTGATTCTAACGATGCTCTGATTTCTATAGTGCCTAAAGAAAAGAACTGTTTTGTTATGTTTAGTTGCCTTGCGTTAAACCAGCGCGCCTATATATAAAGCAATTAAATTTTACCTAATGCACACCAGGCCTTTGATGGAAGGGTACTATTTTCCTATGCTATGGACGGTAAGCCCTTCTCTAGTGCGTTTAAAAATTTCCAATTTCAATTTCAGATAAAGTCGAGCCAAAAAGGTTATTTACAATTGAAGTCCGCGCGGGCTTCTTCAGTCTTCATTGCCGAAGGTTATTCAATATAGTATTTAAAACTAACTTTCAAAAAAGTGGAAACTAAATGTTTACTGAAGCTGTGTTATTATACATAATGCTTTCGTGGGTATGGCCAGTTATAGTAGCTGAGGTGCTCTGAGGATAGCTTGTTTTCAGCGTTGTTTTCAAAACTGGTTTTGGCCTCAACGCTTGCAGGTTTCAAGATGGACTCACATCCGGGAGCTTTAGGTGCCTGCTTGCATGCAACAAACCGCTTGATGTGACTCTCCAGGAAGTCCATTGGTGCAGAACCTTGATTGAGAATCTACGAGAAAAAAATACAGTTGAGAATTATGACAAGCGCCGCTCAGTCGCAGTATTATAAGTGTACTAAAATAATTGCGTAGATTGCGGAAAGTAATAGTTCTGTGCATTCATCTAAAATCTATAATCCTGGACAAACGTTCTCGGGACACTCGAGAAAATACCAATTTTTCGAGCCCCCTCCCCCAAAGCAATTTTGGAGTGGTGGGTCTTCTTTTGGATGAATCAACAGACTTTCGACAAGGATTGTAGCCGTTAGAAACTCGTCAAACTGATTCCATGAACCATTGTCGATGAACTAACTGTCAGTTGTAAAAGTCACAAATCTCGCTGTCTATTCTTGGAATATTCAGAAGTTAAAGAGGAGAATCTCTTTCCATTTACGTTTCAAGAGTTTGTTTAAATGTTTTGGCTTGGTTACTAAAGCGCGTGCGTTTTTCACCTGGTAATGAAACTCCTTCAAGTTAAAACTCTCATTCAATGCTTTTTCAGCATAATCTCTCAGCTTTTGAATTGTCAGCTGACCAATCATGTACGCGCTTGCTTGACCCGGGCCGGACTGGTACCGAGTCATTTCTTTTCTTGCAACATCTGACGTGTCCCAGGCGTATTTAGCCAGTAGATCCAGTCCTTCCTGTCTCGTCATGCCCTTGCTGTGGAGGCCTGAGTCGAGAACCAGACGAAGTGCGCGCCACAGCTAAAAAAACAATTCAATGATAGACTTTGAGCTATAATTTCCTTTTTTTTAAACTCGTGAATTGCGATAGAAAGTAGCGAGTTGTTGGTGGTGTGCAGATTATGTAAGTGACACAGCGAGGTGTCGATCGCTCACAGTAAATAATTTTTGTTTTGCTAATCCTTGGAATATAAACTTATATATTCAAAACGTATTAACCTACCCTCCATTTTAGCGCCCCGTATCTTTGCCACAACTGGTCCTCGTAGGAATCAGTGTCTTCAGCGATAAGCAACTCCGCGTATAGTCCCCAGCCCTCCGCAAAAGCTATGGACTGGGTGACCTGGTTAACCCAACTAGTCACTCCGCCGCATTTGTCTGTAAAGTGTTCAACGAAACCTTGTGCCTGAAACAGGCAGGAAAAAATGTGTTTCGTTACAAAGTTCAATTTTAAGATCACTAATAAAAGATGTTGGAAAAAAGTGTTCTCTCGTCGTGTGAATGCATAATGTTTTGAAGGTACAATTCATTGATTTCGTTTAATTAGTGATCGATTATCGGGATAACACTCTTAAATAGTTAAGGTTTAATAAACTTGCCTGTGTGTGGTGCCCAGGCCTCGCCTCGTGTGCGTTGACGCTCCATTCACTGAAAATCGGACCCATGTTTTCGAGAAAAAATGGAATGTAATATCTGCACAAAATACACAGAAGAAAGTTATTATGAGAGAGAATCGTAGCATTTCACTACTGTATGAGACAACTAGCCTGTCATGACTACTAGCAAAGGCCTCTCTCCACACAATCAGTGGTCTCCGAAACCGCATTTTTG
>JAHPZR010011680.1:5000-15000 GCA_019787425.1 Platygyra sinensis
ATCTGAGCTCTGGAACTAATTATAAGGCAGGTCTAAAGCAGGGTATCAAATTTAAATAGAGTATCAAATTTTCGGTCAGGTCATAATGAATAAATAAAAACATCGTAGAGTTTGCTCATAAACGGGGTAAGGGTTTTGGAAAGCAGGCTGCACACCCCCACCCAATTTTTTTCTGGCAGTACCCTTGGAAAGCGCTGACGCCGTTTTTGTTCCAGGAATTTACCTGAATGTGATGTCCCGGCCGCGCCTCATGGGAATTGATACTCCATTCAGAGGACTTAGGACCCAGTCTCTCCAGGAAGAAAGGTATGTTGTAATGCGCTGGCTTTAAGCACAATGGGTCAGTTATGCCGTAGCTCTGAATACCGCTGGACGGGTTCAAGTCGGGTCGTAATTCAACTGGACAGTTGGGTGTGGAGTGTTTATTTCCCGCGAAGTGGAACATGTGAGTTATTTTAGGGTACAACATGCTCATCACCTGAAAAAATAGAAAAGTTTCAGTTATTACAGCGCTGATTATATTACCGTGAACACCTAAAATATGTCTGGAATGTTTATTGTGTTGTAACCAATCACATGTGAGATCTTCACACCACAGAAACCACAGGCAACGAACCGTTTCCTTAATCGGCCACGGAACAAATTATTTTTGTTTTGTTTAAGATACAAACTGTCTTGTTAGGAATTTAAAACGCCGCTGTTCCCCAAGATCAGTGCTGAGGACCGCATCCAGGTCATCGTTCGAGTTTAGAAAGAAAAAATTTAGAAGCCAACGCGACGCGACGGCGACCAGCTTTCCATGTAACAACATCACATGAAGATAATAAAAAATCAACAATCGTGATTAGCATAATCCTTGCCAATATTTTTTGTTGAACAAGGGTTGATTTGTGTGGGCTAATAATTGAAAACTCGAACTACTGTGCCGGCAGAAGTTCCTTGATCGCAAGATCGCAAACTGGAAAGACCGCCGAAATTTGCGATCAGGCGTAACTAATTATTCCGATTTCGATCGTTACAAAAAGTTTGAAAATTCGCACGCCAAACCGTCGCGTGCGTCCGCCGGCACATCGGCTTTGTAATTTATTTCAAAATCGCTCAAACCTGTATTTTTCGCTATTATAGCACATACTGCAAACAAATGGGAAGGAATAGTAACTGTTTACTTGCTTGTAAAAAGACTGAATGTTAAAACAAAACGAAAATAATTTGTTCCGTGGCCGTTAGGAAACCATTCGTTGCCTTGTGGTTTCTGTGGTGTGAAGATCTCACATGTGATTGGTTACAACACAATAAACATTCCAGACATATTTTAGGTGTTCACGGTATTATAATCAGCGCTGTAATCACTATCAAAAATTATAGTTCACCAATAAATTTTCTCCGATTCTTATTGGTTTTAAGTGATCATGTGACGCGGTTATGCTCATCGGCTGAGAGACACTAATATCTGCCCATATCGACCGTTTGTGGAAAATACCCGGATGTACAGTTCTCGTCCCTGAAATTTTTTCTTTGAAAGGGCGGGCTTATCAGATAAAAATAAAAAACCAAAGACGCAATTTGTCTGTTTTCTTCAAATTCTAAAGGTTTCTTTCACGCCTTTAATCTCAAAAAGTTGAAAGTACTTCACTATGATTTTTTTTAACCGGCCCACGGAAGAAAATTGAGTGATAAACAATAAATAGTGATGTTCAGGTCTCGAAACTATCGATCTGATAGTTGCCCTTTAGGAATTTGATGTTTTTAAAATTAGCATTTCTTCGCCTCAAAGGTTCGCGTCTTGGGCGAATAGTTAGGGACCTTACGCAGATACGACGGCGACGGCTAGGACGACGCGTAGTAAAAAATGTGTTTTTATTTTACTTTGAAATTTCGCATTTATTGAGATCTATTCAGTGTGTTTGTTAGTATTAAAACATGCCTCAGTTGAATATGTTACGAATGCGTTCACTTCCAAAGAGAAATACGAAAATTAGCCGTTGTGTTTCACGTTCTCCAAACAACGCTGAATTTGGTCATTTCACGTTGTCGTCTTGCAGGAGACGGCAAAGAAATGTACAAAGAGTTATAACGCACGTGCACAGCTATTGTTCTGCTCATTAAACCTTTTGTTTGGTGGCGTTCTCGGCGCCGTTGCCGTCGTGTTTTGCGTAAGGTCCCTATTGTTTCAAGAACAATAAATTTTCGCGCCAACTATTAGACCCCATGCACAAACTGTATACCACTGTCACCTTGAATTGTTATATATGCATCTTTATCTTTTTATGCTAATATTGTATTTCGAAACGCAAATGCAAAATAAAGTGAAGTGATGTGAAGCCGATAGTTTCTCGACAGAAGCACTCTTGTTTGAAGACATACCTCCTGCTAACGAGTTCGAAAACCTTACTGTGAGTTACGGACGAGTCCGATCCTTCGCCTTCGATTTTTGGTCCAAGCGAGGGTCATGCATAGATCGAAGGGAAAAAAAGAGGATCCGTAATTACTTACCGTAGGGATCGAGAAAACGAGGTTAATAAGATATTTATTATATCTCTATTGTGTGTGTGTGACGGTTCCGAGAACGATTTGTATTCATGCGGAACCGCTTCAAATTTCTGACGCACCTCGAAAGCAAAACGAGTCAATTTGAAATCGTTGTTAAGGGACCCTTAAGTCAGGTCGTTATAACTTATACAACCTGATCCTTGAGAAGGAGAAGGGTTCTATTTTATGATACGATTTTTTATTTAGACAATTAATATAAAGAACATCATATATTTACCATTCTGGCCTCGTTAAACCAACTTTGCATTGCTTTCCACCTCATTGGACAATATTTCTTTGCCCCGTCAATACTGCTGCATAGCGCGTGTGCTTTAGAATCAGATTCGTTTTCAGGAAATGCCTCATCATTGAAGTAATTATCAGAGGAGTCTAGCTTGTTTCTGAATTGTTTGATGGCTTCTGTTTCGTTGGCTTCTCCAGTATCACTCTTAGCTGCTTCTACGGCCTAAGAAAAAACGAAGACAAAAAATGGTTTTGGTGTCTCTTAAGGCGGCGAAATACGAGATACAAAAACCCTCAACTTGTCGCGCAACATTGTTGCGTTGCAAGTTTTCGTCGATGTTTCCCGTTTTTCACCTTGCGTGATCAACTTGACCGGCAACAAAAACATTTGTTGCGGGTTGAAGAAATGCGGCGCGCTGATTGGTTGATTTGCTAGGGCACGAGCAGATTTGTTGCGCGACAAGTTGTGAGTTTGATGAAAAACGAGCAACAAGGCCAAAACTTGTTGCTCAAAGTAGACCCGCGCTCTACTTTTCGCAACAACTTCTTTCAACCCGCAACAAATGTTTTTGTTGCGGATCAAGTTGAGCGCGCAAGGTGAAAAACGGGAAACATCGACGAAAACTTGCAACGCAACAATGTTGCGGGACAAGTTGAGGGTTTTTGTATCTCGTATTTCGCCGCCTTTAAGGTGTTTGGCCTCAAAAGTTGCACAGCGGAAGCTTTTCTGGTACCTGGAGGCTCACAGGAATGGCAGAGATCGAGGAGAGGCAGCTAACGTAGCAGGAAAGAAAACGCACTGCTGAAAACAGGGTCAGGTGGAGGGCAGTAGCTAGTGGACGGCCCATGTTATGTTATGTTATACAGGGCCCCCGTTGATACCAGTTCTGTGTCTGAAGGGGTCAACCTGTTTAAAAAATTATTATTATTATTATTATTATTATTATTATTATTATTATTATTATTATTATTATTATTGTTATGTTCCATCAGAATTTAGGGAATGAGCCGAAAAACATTGTGACGGGAGATAATACTTGCAGGGTTAAGTCTTTCTTTCCATAAAAAGACCGTCTTAGCCGCTCTCAAGGCTCGAAAGTAGTGTACAGACGCTAGTTGTTGGGAGTGAGATTCTTTGTACGTCGGCAAAGCAAAACGACGATTACGTGATTGGAAGACTGAACATTTTAAGCCTCCCACACAGGATTGTCACGCTTCCGCTTTGGATGACCATGTAATCTCTACCGGTCACAACATCAAATGGGACCATTTTGAAACCCTCGCTACTGGTAAGTCCGACTTACGGTGTAAAATTAAAGAAACTCTTTTGATCAGTGAGTTGAAACCCTCACTTAATGAAAATGTTGGTAGCGAGGAGCTATTTCTTTATTAACATCTACCGGTAGTATCAACTTTCGGTAGTATCAATTTTGTCATTGTTTTTTATCTTGTCACCAGTTACCCTGTTTATTTTTACATTTTTAAATGTTTGTAACAGTTATAACCGTTTACTTCTGAAGATGTATGTTGTAGCATACGAAACGTCGAGTAAAACAGAAAATTTTTATTAGACCATGCGTTGTCTATGGATAATGTTTGTAACCGCCGTTTGTTTTCTTTTCCTTCTAAAGCTGAAATGGCCGAAGAACAGGAAATTTAGGAGATAATGTGTTGCTTTAGAATTGGTGCCTCTCAGGGGTGAACAACTTCAAACCACGCTCAGAAAACAGGATCTTGATACTTTTTAGGGGTTGTTTTCAGAATTTCGGACGGGCGCCCCTCCCTGTCCTCTCATATTGGAGTCCTCCCCGGAAGGGGAGGATGGGCTATCCGCTTCGTCAACTAACTTGGTCTTGTGTGCAGCAATAACCTCATACTAACCAGTGGATAGAGCTTAGCCAACTGCTTCCTTCCCACATCTTGCACGTCCATCGGTGTCATATCATTTGTCGTGAAATAAGGTAATATCATAGCGTACGCCTTTTTCCCATCCAACTTATCACCGGTAGATAATGTGGTGTTTGTCGTCCAAGAGGTATTTTCAACGCCATCAACCCAGACATGTGCAAGTGGCAAAGTTGCAAACCCGCTTGAAAAATTACTTGGAACACAATAGCGGTAATGTTCGTGTTCTAAGTACCTAACAAAAAAAGGAAATGTGAGTTATGCTGAAAGAAAAAGGCGTTTTCAATCCGTTTCTTTGGAACAAAGTAATGTCAAAGCTTCATGAACGACAATATTGTGGAGGTTGCTCTAACATTTGCTGGTATGGAAAAGGAATGGGTAAGTCACGAATAAATGAAAAGCAATTTGACGGAAAATATCCGGGAAAGAAGGAGCGAAACTCGCGCAAGAGAGAGAATAAGAATATTGACATTAAAATGAGAGTTAGCCCTTTGCCCGATCTGGTCACATGATACTAAATCACTCGTGCTGGGACGCAAATTACACAATGGGACTTCCACAACAAAGGCAGGTCAAGGTAGACTGGTATGAGTTGCTTTGTTTTGGAAGTCCCACTGTGCAACGTGCGTCCAAGCTTGTGTGATTTTGTACCATATGACCGGATCGTGCAAAGGGCCTATCACTAAAAACCGAGTAAACAATACAAATATTGCAAAAAAAAAAAAAAAATAAGAATAAATTTAACCGGCTAAGTCGGATGAAAACATCATAAGGATAACCTCTACAGTTTAGATAATGACTTAAACACAGCCGAAAGATAGTTCCATAGAACGCTGCTGATCTTCTCCGCAGCCGTCTTTTAGGATGTCACGCAACGCTCCCCCAAAGGAATGTGGTTCAGTTCGGATGTGGACCGCCATTTAATTTAATTTAATTTAATTTAATTTAGTTTCACGCAACGCTCCCCTAAAGGAATGTGGTTCAATTCGGATGTGGACAGCCGTTTAATTTAATTTAGTTTCACAACTTAACTCAACTCAACTTTTTATTTCCCACTCATCTATTACAAGTGTGATATATATTAATTTACATTTTAGAGTAGCAGGAGATCTCAGCAAGCTCATTCGAGCTTTTCTAAGGAGATCCCCTTATTTAATAACATAAGCTCAACAATAAAATATCATAATATATGGTGGCCAAATAAATCTGTGTCCACAAAACAACAATATTATAGATAAGGAGATTTACTTTACCTAATAATCAATATTTTGATTTAACACAAAAGTTTTTAATTCTTTTTTAAACATCTGCAGAGACATCTTAAACATCTGGCAAGGTATTCCAAATCATAGGACCTTTATATTTTATTGAGAATCTTCCATAATTTGTTCTTGTGAATTTCACATGAAATTTTTCAGAAGACCTGGTATCCGGAATCCACAAATCAAAGAAAAACAAGTCTTCAAATTCGCGAAACCTTTTTTGAATAGCTTTTGCCTGTAAAAAAAATAAAAGGCCAAGCAAAGTGGTGAGGGTTATGATTATAAGAATCTAAATTAAGTGCGTCTGAGAGCGTCTAAAATAAGCTTGCTGGTAAATGCCACTTTATTTTATTAGGTGATCTGTTATTTACCGGAGTTATAAATTTGGGCTTTACGTCGAGTAGAAACTGAACAAGATAGGAATTGTCATAGAGAGAAGGGTCTCCGTCAGTGGCAGTCCCTGTACAATGACGGTTTTCGATGTCCAAAGGCTAACCTGGCTCTTCTAAATATTTTTTCCAAGACTAATTCCAAAACAACACCATTCCATTTTCACACTGATACTGTTACAAATCACCGGTACGTGTTCTTTCCGGCCTTCGTATCAAAACAATTTATAGCAATGTTCAACACTTATTTCCGTCTGCTTCTCGCTTGCGAACGGATTGGACCACATGTTGTTAAAAGATGTTAAAGGATTGCCAGAAACTCACCTCAATAGGTTGTTGCTATTGTGCTACTCATTAGTCTTCTCAGAGATTTTGATCTAGGCAAAAAGCATGCACTCTCACCAGGGCCAAGTTGAAGAAAAGATGGGTAACTAGCCTGCGTGCCTGCTAGCAGGCTCCCGTGTTGTACCGGGGTCGCGAGCGGCGAAGCCGTGAGAGGGCTCTCGCTCACATGCCAATGCAAAAAGACACTAGACACTAGGGCCTGCTTGGACGCACTTTATTTACATTCTCATAATAGTAGCCCTCACGAGGAATAGCTGTTGCAGAAATTTCAACAGACGGCGAATTTTTGTTTCAAAAGAGTTTAAGTTTGAGCGTTTTTTTGCCTGGCCTCTCAATTTTTTACCGGCAAAAACTATCCAAAATAACTTTTTTGAAGAACTTGTTTTCTTTGATTTGAGGATTCCGGATTCCGGATTCCGGTTTCCGGTTTCCTGGTTTTAGGGTTGCCCGATTTTTGCAAATAGGGTCACATACAGACTAACGCATCCCACGGAAACGGCTATAAGACGTCTTGTTTGGTAAGAGTTCAACTCATATATGTTTAGCAATTGAAGCGATACGAATAATTGTGTACTTTCTTGCTGGTACTTAGAAAAAGTTATAATTCTTAGAATTTTCTTTGGTACTTTGTATAGAGCATCTAATCTAGAAGGATAAATACTAGCCCATACAACATTACAATAACTCAAGTACGGGTAAACCATAGCATTATATACAGTTCGTAATGTTCTAATAGGCAAATAATGTCTTGCTCTAACCATAATCCCACATAGCTTTGATATCTTAGAAGTTACTCTAATAATATGATGCTTCCAAGACAAATCATCATCGATAATCGATAATCGATTCACGCAACGCTCCCCCAAAGGAATGTGGTTCAATTCGGATGTGGACCGCCATTTAATTTAATTTAGTTTAGTTTCTTTGGATTACGTTGCGTGACACCCCAAATAATAGCTGAGGAGGAGACTAGACACTATAGTATAGCCACTGGCAACGGATTTACTCAAAATTTTCGGAATCATTCATAAAAACCATTTGGGCCAATATCTTCATGAAAATATTAAACACAGTTTGAGTAACGCACTTGTCTGGCATCGTTAACAGTTCTAAAGAAGGTTTACCTCAGCAGCTGGTTCATAGGTTTTCCCATGTATTCCACCAGGTAGTCACTCATAGATTGGTTGACAGTTTTACCCCCATGATCTTCCTTCCACTGGTTCTTCATGTCGTCTGTTATGTCAGAATAGTAATCATCATTCAGGGCATCTTTAACGTAGTCCTCATCCAAAACACCTGGAAATTAGAAATTGTAAATTGTAACTGGGCACAGTTTCTTTGCAAAAAAACGGTAGACTGATCCCCACGGAGAAGAGAGGAAAAGAAGTAAAATAAAACAGCAATGAAATTAAAACAAGTACAAGTTTCTTTGCACAGCAAAATATTGTGACCTAAAATAAAATTATTTCTGCCAAGCTGGAATTGGGGAAGAAGCGATTATGGGAATAAGCGAGCAATGAAGCTTAAAGGAGCAGAAAAACTCAGGAAACAGACAAGTCATTGCTGCACACAGGGGGAGGGGTGAGGGGTGACGGTGGAGGGGATGGGGGACGAGGAATGCGAGGCCAGTGTTCGTAGACGTGAAAAGAAAAGATATATAGGTCGCACCTAGCAACTGTAGTTTGCCATGTGACAGACAAGAAATCCATAAACCTCGAAACACAGATGTTGAAATCGTCCTATGGAAGTGAACACTAACTATCGTCACGAGGGCGTGAAAGAGAGTTTAGAAAGAGCTGAAAGCTTATTAGGATAAAATCACCGCATGTCGGAATGGGAATAATGATCGAGTGATAACAAGCAACGGTATGCTTGTATAGGTATATATGCTTATTCAGGAACATGCATACGATTCTTTACTTTTCCCTTGTCTCCCTCATCCCTCACAGCCGTTTCTAGTCTCGTCACGCAATGCTCCTCTCGTTGAGTGACGAGATTAAAAATGGCTGCGAGGGAGATTATTACATCCCCTGTGACTCAGGGAGAGATAGTCGGGTCAGGAGGAAGTCAAAGCCGCGTAGACTTCCGTTCACAAAGCTTTTGACCCACTCTTGATCCAAGTATCTGCCGTTGGGTTTCCGAGAATGAATAAATTAGCCGAATTAGAGCACCTGTCTCGTTCTTCAAAGCGATGTTCAGATATTTCCTTTTTAGCATATCTCGTCCAGCAACACAAGCTTCTTGACTGTAGACCATTCCGTGAAGTTTACCCATTTTCAAATTTTCCATGTACCTCAGAATTCCCTCCTTGACGATTTTAAACTTGGTCTCTATCAGTTCCACGTCTTCCAGATTCTCGGGCTTTAGACTTTCTAGCATTGCTTTCAAATCAGTACCAATGGTGCAGATCGGTTGTGTGCAGAAGAAAGTCGGACCCATCATCCAATCGCCAGCATAAAAATTCATATCAAAAGGCTGCCCGAATATAGTTTTCAAATAATGCTTCAGTTGCGAAATCGCTTTTCGCTCCCGTGGTTTCAGTTTGTTAGAGTCCAGTTTCGTTTCGTTCACTTGCTTGTAGAGTTCCCTGGCCGCATCTGTGACGCTTTTGATGTATTCAGGAGTTGGATTGTAAGCGCTGTATTTTTCCTTGATGTCCTCTCGTGTGGCATCAGGATCAGTCGGTAATCTAAAAGGCAATTTCTCATAGTAGGCGTTCTTCGTGCGTAAAATGATATCGTCGAGGCCGATCCTGTTCGCCTCTTCAGAATACTCACAAAACGACGAAACTTGTTTTTCCGTGTTACCTTTATTTCCGGTTTCTTCGCCCTTGCAATCCTTCTTTTTGGCTGCCAGAGCAATTAGCACAATTCCCACGATCAAAATTATAACCGCAATTATAGCGAAAACAATCAGCAGGATCCGAGCCTTGGAGGAGGCAGACTGGTTTCCTTTAAAAATTGGGCCTCCTTCGTGCATCATTTGACTTTTCTCGTCTGCCATACCTGTATGGGATTATAATAACGAGAATTAATATATAGATTTTGGCCAGCCTAAAAGCGTAGCTCCTGGGCCAGGTTGCTCAGAGCCCGATTAAGCTAACCCAGGAAAAGGCTTTATGAGCTCTAAACCTGAGCCCACGATATGGTCAGGTGATACTGGTCAGCGGATTTCATGATATGACAGCTGTCAATTAAACATAATATGGATGTCTAATATCAAAGATATATAGACGGCATGACTTGGTATTAGCTGGATGGCCGTCATCATGGTTGCGCGACGTCGTCGTTGGGCGCACGCGCCCGTGATCCATGCCGCTAGCCATTT
>JAHPZR010011681.1:0-15000 GCA_019787425.1 Platygyra sinensis
ACCGAGAGTGATTTCGTCAAGTAAAATCTGAAACCGAAAATCTCAAATCGACCATGCCGTGTTGGCCTCAATATCGCTCGGTCGATACGGAAAGGCGGAAGCTTGAGGTTTTCCCATTAAGACCGAACGTTCAAAGTTAATAAGTTGTTTATTAAACAGTTGTATAATTCCCTTGTATTAGCCAATCAGAGCGCGCCTTATATCGGCTACAAACACAGGCCATATAATACATACTGTTACTGATTCTTTCATCAAGCTTAGATAAACATTTAGATAACTCACATCAGGGCCCGGAAATCCAACATCTCCTCTTGGTCCAAGAGCGCCGGGATTCCCCTTGTAAGAGATCAACGTTAGATATTTTAGAAAATTTATATATGACTCAAAAAAAACTGCCTCGTAAAGAAGATGGATTGTCAGGTAAGGTTTGGTTTGGGAGTTGGGTCTGATCGCTTGAGAAGGAAGCGCAAGCTATGTTAGCAAATAACAGAGCGTGGGTTAGCAAGAAAAAAGACATTGCAGATTATTTCTGAAGGGGAGTGAATGATTTTGCGGATCGGTGGATTTGTGTACCCCCTTTCAAGTCTTCTCTTACTACTATTTCAGGTTTAAAGGTCGTTAGATTTAATTGTTTTGTGTTTTGAACGATTTGAAATTGTATTACATGTACGTTCAACTCACCGGCGTTCCAGTATTTCCTGCTTCTCCAACATTCCCGGCGACACCAATGGCACCCTGAAAACAAACGTTGAAGCTGCTTTCAGATGAATAAATTGGAACCAGGTTAAAATGAAGAGAGCGAAGTGGGTGAATATTAGGGAACAATTGCTCATTGTGTAAAGCTGGAACTTTAGCCCATCAGTGCGCGTTCTTATTGGCTACGTCGATGTCACATGACGCCTAAAAATAAAACGGTTTTCCGCCAAAAGTATCTAATAGGACAGCATTGAAAAAGCTATAACGCCAAGGGATAAGTGTAGTGAGTTACGACTGTCACGGCGCACTCAGTCCGGTACTAATTAGAACTTTGCTTGCGTAAATAGGTCTTAGAGACTCGCTTAACGTAAACGCGCTCATTAGGGACAGTTTTGTTTATCCAGACGAATAGCTCATGTATTTTCTCCAACATCAGCCTGCTTTATACAAAAACCGGTTTATACGGACATGCAAAGGACCAGAATGAGAGACTGCCATATAAACTAAACTCGTTCTACGACACAGTCTGTCTGCCATCTGTACTTTTTTTTTTCATTTTTTTTTTTTTTTTTGCGATCAGGCTGCAAATGAACCCTGTTAGAAAATGGACGGTTTATATATAAGATATAAGAGCAGAAGCGTCTGACCTAAATTTCTTGCGTTTGAAACTTACAAAAGAACATCATGTGCGATATATTTGATAAGTTTTTTTTTGCCTTTAAGCCTTTAAGCACAAAATTTCAGTCAAGGTATTAAAAATCGTTCGGTAAAGTTGAATTCTTCAGTTTTTATGTTAGCCAATTGGGCAACGCTTATCTGAGAACCCACTTTTAATGATAGACCAACAGATAATGCAGACACTTTGGCGTGGCCCTTTCGTGTCCGTATAAACCCAGTTTCAGTGTATTTTATCTGCCTTACAATTCCTCCTTTCCGACCGGGAAATCCTGGCTGTCCAATCTGACAAAAGAAACAATAATTTAACACATCAGATGATATGAAACTACTACATGCGCATTACAATAAAATAAACCACATGAAGGAATATAACATTGGGAGACTTAGTTATATTTAAGTACGGGTAGGACTTTACAATTCTAGTTTACATTATCACTTCACGAATTCATCCCATTCCATGGGTCATATAACAGGCGTCGCAAGGTCTCACATGAATGGCTTGAGAGTACAATAGAATAAACAACAGCAACAATGCCCCTAGCCCTAAAACAATAACATGATAAAGCAATTATTATTATTATTCTTATTCTTATTATTCTTATTCTTATTCTTATTCTTATTCTTATTCTTATTCTTCTTCTTCTTCTTCTTCTTCTTCTTCTTCTTCTTCTTCTTCTTCTTCTTCTTCTTCTTATTATTATTATTATTATTATTATTATTATTATTATTATTATTATTATAATTATTATCAGTTGCAGCTTACGACAGCTGCCACACTTATGCATTCCATGGACTACCCTCTCTACCTGAAACCACCATGAAACACGAGGGCTCTAGAAACTTCGCTGGTTTGAAATTAGAGAATCGTACACGTTCTCTAAGGTAAAGCGACTTTAAGTTAAAGATAGAGGTATAAGTAACTTCGCGAGTTGCACAACACAACACACCCACAACTGGTAGGATAGGTCACTTTCGGCTCATTAAAATTAAGGTGGCCGAACACAGTTTCGCGCGTGCTCTTGCTAACGCAATTCAGCGCGTGCACAAGGATCGCAAAAAACAAACACAGCGTCAGTACAGCGATCGTTTTGCTCAACGTCCGTGCTATTTGTACTTTTTTTCTTCATAATTGAACAAAGTGTACGGATGGTTTTACTCTTTTGTTACAAAGGTATCTTAGAAAAGGTAACGATGCAAAGAATCCAGCAATTCTCAGCTTTTATTCGTTATCACAAGAACCCAGTTAAATGTGGCGCATGCGTACTAAGTCGAAATAGTACGATTAAATAAGAAACAGCTTTCTCAGAATACGCCTATTTCTCCAGAACCACATTAAAATTTCACGAAACTTGGCACAAAAATACTTTAGGAAATAAATAACTGGAGTATTGAAAAAACAAAAGAACTTTAACAAGGGAAATGCTAGATGTTCCAGTGAAACTTTAACAAGGGATAATTAAAGATCTCTCCGTTGGATTACTATCAAAATAGTGTTAACTTGTGAGCATTGTTACAAGCTTGCTACTTGCAAATTATAAAGAAAATCTAACGCCCAGATTTTCTGCAAATAACCTAACTAAACCGATTTTAAAGGCTTCAACGGGATTCAAGCCCGTGACCTCTGCGATACCGGTGCGATGCTCTACCAACTGAGCTATGAAGCCACACATTGGGAGCGAGGTCAATTTATTGAGTTCATTCTCCCGTGAGGGAGAACTGCGAGGGGAACTGCGTAGATCATTCTTCACTTTGATCTACAACCGCAGTTCAAATATATGAATTATCCACATCATTTCACTCCTCACGGGAGAATGAACTCAATAAATTGACCTCGCTCCCAATGTGTGGCTTCATAGCTCAGATGGTAGAGCATCGCACCGGTATCGCGGAGGTCACGGGTTCGAATCCCGTTGAAGCCTTGATTTTTTCAGGCTTCTTCAAACCAAAGTTTGAGTTGTTAACTTGCTTGCTGTCATTTTTTGGCGACCAAAGGATCAAGTGTTTCAAAGAAAATGGTGAATGAAACATAGGTATCAAAAACTGTGTTCAGCCACCTTATAAGCTTGATAGTGAGGCCTGGAGGACAAAAACAAAATAAATTAATAAATTGTCATTCTTCGTTATCTTCTAAGCCTCACTGCCAGTCCACTGGCTAACCAGTTCGCTATCTGTCGACACATGGGGCTTCAGAGGAAGAAAGGAAAAACCTCTGGGGCCAGAGAAGGATGATTCGAGTTGCTACTATCTAAGACAAATCCAGTTAATGGCAGAACTAATGTTTTTAACGCCAGAAGTATTACTACATTAATTCAGCACGACGCGATGAGGCAATAAATACCTTAATAAGTTTGTCCTGATCCGAGGAGATCTTAATTACAAAACTTGACTCACCGGTGCAGCTATAAGATCAGATCTTTCAGAGATGATATTTGGCACCATGTATGGTCCTTTGAGTCCTGATAGAGTCTATCGAAATAAAACGACAACATACTGGCATACATCAGACACTCCCATTTCAAAAGCTTAGCGGTAAGTTTTGTCATGGTTCTCGAGCACACTAATGCTGGGTGCATAACGTTTTCTGGCGAGCCGATTTGACAAGGGACCTGCCTGGAAAGTGAAAGCTAAGACATGCCTCAATTTTACTGTACGAAGCGCTGAACAAACAAAAGTTAAAATATAAGAATGCTGTCTTTTAAATGTGGTGATTTGTTGGTCAAGTCGTCCCTGTTACGCTCTATGATTGTAAAAAACGATTGTAAAAATCCATCCTACTGCTATTTGTAATTTTTTCTTATTTTGGGTTGTAACTATTGTAAAGCGCTATTGTGTTAAAGGGAAATAGCGCTATATAAATAAGCATTATTATTATTATTATTATTATTATTATTATTATTGTTATTATGAATTCAAACAACGCTATGATGACGAACTCTAACAAATTGGCTCCTTGCAATCATGTACCCGCTGGAATACCCACAGCAATTATTGACGGGCGTCCAACGGCTGACGGTCCACGGGGACCTGGTGGTCCTGGGCTCCCCGCAATTCCTTTCCTGCCTGGAAGTCCCTAAGAAATCGAAAGACAACAGAAGCAGTGAAATTACAAAAATTGTTTGCGTTCTAATACTTGTGTTACCATGTCTCACCAATGGCCAAGTCCCTATCCATTACTTACACACTCACAGTTATCCTGTTCACAGGAACAACAAAAACCAAAGGGGGTTGAGGAAATTAGAAAGGTTAGGAAAAAAAGTTTAGGGTAAGGTCTTTGGAACACTGCGCAGGCTAAGCTTGTTGTATGCTTCGATTATTATCTTTCAATAGGAGGAAAAAAGTACAAATTTTCACCAAAATAACAATTTTGTTTCCTAACATCCTGTCACAAAAATCATCATTGCTGAATTTTAATTCACTCAGTTCCATCCCTGTAAATGCTTGTTGTATTTGTTGTATCCATCCTCCAAAATGCTTGTTGTATTTTGCTTTGCATAGTCTTTAATGCAGAAGAAGCGGTTTTTACTATACACTTAAAACTTCACAAAACAAAATGAGAACCATAAAACCATCTGGTAAAAAGTTTAAAAAAGTTAAAATTTTGTGACGACGTTTCCGGCGACGTTCGCTTAATGTCATTTGGCCAGATTTAGACTAGAGACGCATCATCCTTCTATGATGAACTTGGGCAAAGAACGATATATAGTTCGTCCAATAAATTGTCTGTGTATAAATAAGGGAAAACACACGGATCATCCGTCCAGACGAATTATCGTGAACTATCCATGGAGGCAGCAGTTATTTTCAGTAAACTACACATCTACTTGTTCGGACAAGTCAAAAAAGACCAAAAAAGAACGCGGGTGGACGGAAATGGAGCTCAAATACCTTGCGCTTGTTCCGGCCGACGAAAGAAAAAGAAAAGATATACGCCATTCAGTTCCACTGGAAACACTTACCTTGAAGAAATCTAAGAACAATCAAGTCTTGACAAGCCACCTTCGTCCGACGAGTTCAAGCAAGAGAACGAACGAGAAGAAAGCAAATCCAAAGGCAAGCAGAAAACAGTCCATTAACTCGGCCTAACGACTAGCGCCCAAGTCTTTTCGTGGCGCTTTCCCAGAAATCCATCTAGTATAAATACGGGACAAACTATAAGACACACCAATAGTTCGTCTTAAAGTTCGTCTCATAATTATACTAGACGAATGATCCGTCTAGAAGGATGATTCGTCTTAGCAGACGATCCTTCAGTCTCTAGTATAAATCGGGCCAATTATCAAGTAAAAGATGAATAAAGAAAATTGTGGAGGAATATAAATGTTAAAGAGTAATCAAAGGCTCCTTAGAGCAACCTCATGGTATGAATTGTTTGCACCCTTGAGTACCCTGCGATCTGGCGATCTTTGCAAAGTTTATACTTTTGCTCGTAGGCTACACGTGCCGGCACAATTGTTATGTTTGTAACTGAGAAGGGATTGACTTTAATAGTTCAAAAAGAGAGTTACTGTTGAGGAAAAGATTGTTATTATTACTCAGAAAGGGAATTGACATTTTTCGAAATCGGGAACATTGTTAATCAACAGGAAATAGTCAATCTGCTGATCTTTGCAAATAGGCATTTTTTCTTGGAAAATGGATTTTTTTGGTATGTTTGTTTGTTAATGATTGTTTCAATTGATACCATTAAGGGCGCGTTCGTTTGGGATCAATCCGGAATAAGAATAATTGGAATAATGCGAGTAAGCGTTTGTTTGGGAACTACTCTCATTCCGGAATACCTGGATTTCCATTCCGGCTATTCTGATCCCAGGATTATTCCGGAATATCCCAAACAAACGCGCCCTAAGTGTGGCAGACAAATAGGAAATTCTTTTTATGGTAGAGATCAGATCATTAAAAATATTACATTGAACTACACAGTTATTTCAAAGGGAAATTTTTCAATAAAATATATAATGTAATTATTAAATATTTTGTTCAGAAGTTATAATTGTTGTGATTTACAATTTTTATTCTCACTGGTACATAACTGTTTTTTTTTTTGATATTGGAGCAATATGTTGTCATTAAGTTTGGCAGAATTTTAAAACCTTGCCTGTTGCACTAAGCTTCCTGGGAAGTATATAATTCACAGATTTGCTAAAATCAACAGCTAACTTGTTATAGTGAAAAGAATGTATGTGGGGCGGTTAACCAATTTATGATAATCAGGGATTACAGAGCAGAACAATGAAGTTACTTACTTCAAATAAGAAAATGTTAGAATGCATGACACCCCCCGGGGAGGGGGGCACTCCCTTATTTGGGATATATAGGCATGCGCAACCCCAAAGGGTATGGTTTTTCAGCTGTTTTGGTCATAAATAGGGTATCAATTAAAGCTGATTTCCGCCATCTTGATCATAAAAAGGGTATGGTTTTTGCACTCTAGCTTTGATATGAGTATGTTTTCAAGAAGCCACTTTTTCATCATTATCAAAAAGAAAATCAACAAAAGCCCATCACAAATTATGTTTATGCTAATTTTACATTGGTCTGAACTAGGGAACTGGTCAGAAACAGGGTTTTGATATATGAGTCAGAATTAATATAAATAGGGTTTTAAATTTTTGGTCAGGTCATAAATAGGATAGGGAATATCACAGATTTTGGTCACAGCCAGGGTAAGGGATTTGGGAAGCAGGCTGCACACCCCCTCCCAATTTTTCTGGGACTAATCCCCCCCTGGGGGCATTGCAAAGGTAATGAATGAGTTGCTTAAAAATGAAGTTGGAGAACTATGAAATGATTTTCTTTTCTACAGTACTTGCATTTAAAATATTGTAATACATTGATTTCACAGACTGTTACCATGTCAGGGTAAAAAGCAAACAAACATAAAAAAATTAAAGTCCCGATGGTACATGTATTGCTACTTCACAGTGCTTTTATTAGAACTGAAGATTTCTATATAATTCAATCTGGTGAAATATTGCATGACTATCATAATGTCAGACCACCCAAAAATGCTTCAAGTATGATGACAGCAACAAGAAGAAATTATGTACAATGTTTGTCAACATCATGTGTAATATGCTGGCGTGTGACAATATTTTCCGAAAACTTTCCGAACGAATGGCGAAAATTATCTCAAAGTGTGCTTATTATTTAATTATATATGTTCGGCTCTTGATATGTTGCATGTTCTCCACAAAATGCCATACGATAGGAGGAGGAAGGCTTACCGTTTGTCCCAGATGATAAAGCGTTCATGTCAACATACTGCTTTCTTCCTGTGGTCGTCTTCCAAAGATGTCCATAGCCGCACTCTTTACCGAAACTTAAACCTCCATCCAACTACAACTCTGTTTCCACAAGTCTCGAGAGACCCCATCGTAGCTCATAGTCCGTTATTTTGAATTCAAAACACCGCATATTTCGAAATTTTCGTGGTCGTAGGTAAAACGAAAAGTCAACAAAGTTTAACACTAACCAATTTGCAGTAATAATTTGGTTTTATCAACTGAGTTGATAATGTGAATTAGCCACCGTAAAGAGATTCGAAAGCTGACGTTTCGAGCGCTAGCCCTTCGTCGGAGCTAATCGCTAATCGCTCCGACGAAGGGCTAGCGCTCGAAACGTCAGCTTTCGAATCTCTTTACGGTGGCTAATTCACATTATCAACTCAGTTGATAAAACCAAATTATCCTGTAATACTCCCACCGACGCAGCACCATAGTTTTTTTAGAAACTTACCCCCTCTACCAATTTGCAGTAAGCTTATTTCATGATAGCGGTCTCACGCATGTAAGGGATCTTTACGCACGAATCATTCATTTTATCGTCACTTCTAGGACTTCGACGCCCATTTCTCTGCAGTCGAGTATTCTGTAGCAGATTTCCTTTCCATTTCTGGCTTCACAAAGGTAGGTTCCGATCAGCTTTGAAAACAAAAAGCCATCACGCTTCTCAGGGACAGGACGCCATTTTGAATCTGTCCAAGTATACTCTCGCCTTTGTACCTCCCCCCAAGTACACTGACACAACAGCATAAACAATAAGGCAAACTTGTCGGAGAGGGGGAGGTACGGGGAAAACGTGTTTAATCCAGGTTTAATGCATAAATTAATTGTCTAACAGTGAGTGAGTGAGTGAGTGAGTGATTTTTAATTGAATTTCGCCCCAAACCCTAAACCCCATAGCATGACTTACGTCATACCATGAGGTAAAAACGACATGACAATATAATAAAAATGTGATGATGACGCATAGTCGCGTTCAAAGTTAAGCGCGAATATATATATATTTTTTGAGTGTTTAACAAAGGTTCCAAAACTTTCATGAGGAGCGCCTCAAATATTAGCCAATCAAACTTCGATCTGAACTTTTTCAAGAATGAACCAATAATCCTAGACCTTTAAGCCAATACATTTATGATACTTGATGGCATTAGGCAAATATGGAAATTAGGTGAGTGGACTTCGAAAATTACTGAGCCGGACCCAGTCCCTTCAAAGGGCATGGACGATAAGGCCGTCGTCGGTTGTCTTCTTCTTGTTTACCTCCTACAATAAAAATTCCTCGAGTGCTTTTGCTATCCCACAATACAGTACAAGTTATAACATATTTACAATAATTTGTCACCGATATTCATGATGATTGCATATTTAGTACCAAAATAAGGCAAATAGAAGGCAGTGACATCAAAGACAAATTACTTACAGGAATTCCAACTAGACCTGTTCGCCCGCGGGATCCACGAAGTCCGGGTAAACCCTAGGACGGAGGAAAAAAAAAGAATAAAGACGTAGAAAGCGAGTGTAAGAAATAACAGCAGGTAATCAAGCAGCTAAACAAACAAAATGAACAAACAAACTAACCAACAAATAACACAAATAAAGAGGAAAAAAAATCGTATTAAGAACACTCAGTAGGTTAACTGACCTCAGTAACACATCGTATTTGCAATAGAGAGGTTTACACTTGAATGTCAAAAATGAATAAACTACGCTACATGATTGGTTTTACAAAAACTCGCGCTACATTTTCAACTAATTATAGTCAGAAGTAAAACTAACACCAATCGTGATTGGCTCGCACGTGTTTGGCGCGTACGTGTTTGGCTCAAATGTGATTGGCTCGCACGTGTTTGGCGCGCACGTGTTTGGCGCGCACGTGTTTGGCGCGCACGTGTTTTGGCTCAAATGTGATTGGCTCGCACGTGTTTGGCTCGCATGTGTTTTCTAGCTGCGCTAGGCGTCAGCGACATGAATTGACTTTGAGTTTTGATTGGTTGATTGGATTGTGCGTGTTCTTTGTAATTGGCTGGAGTGATTACTTTGCCGGGTTTTGTTTTCACGACACTCAACGAAAACCTCTCAAAGTAGTGTTGAACAATGTGAAATGTAACTGTGGAACTGTGGCCTGTGGACTGGTTGCAAACTTGAAGTGGAATAACTTTCCTACTTTCTTTTGCTTGTCCCAGTTAAAATAAATTCGTTCAGGTTATCTGTGTATCATTTATTAATCATTAAAACGGGGTTTTTACTGACCACTGGGCCTCTTTCTCCATCGTCTCCAGGTGGACCGATAACCTGCCGGATTTGAGTTAAGAAAATCAAAATTGTGCACGTGGTTTACACTAGCCTAGTGTCTGAGACTGATGAAACCACGAAAGAAGGTTTGAGGAATTAGACATTTTGGGAACCCCGGCAGGAGAAGGTTTTCCGCATAAGCACTTTCGAACTCTTCCAAGTTTTATTTGGTTTTGAAGCCGCCGGTGAAATTAAGAAATACTGTAAGTAGTGCGCATGCAACTGTGTTTGTCGAGCCTTACGTAAAACAACAACACTTAACAATTATTCTTTGAAATCGAGGTGAATAGTGGCAGAATATTCTGCCACTATTCACCGAGATTGAGAAGAATAATTGTTTTAGTATATACACAGGAAGTGATCTCAACAACATTTCAGAAGGAAACCATTAAAAATCGATTTAATTGGCCTCTCAATTCATGCTCGGAAAACGTACAAGCTGTACAAGCATGCGCGAATTCGCGAAACTATTTACAGAATCTTTGAACATGGAAAATCTATAGTTAATCTTCGAAAAAACCTCGTGACAGTCTAGAATAATGGTCCTTAAACACCGTTCAAATCAGTGTGAATCAAAAGTATACTTTATTCAAAAGTATGCTCTATTTTTGTTTGGCTTACGCATTATTCACTCGGTAGGGGGTGAATAATGCTCATTAGCCAGAGATAGCGAACCAATCAGATTGCTTAAAACACCAAGATCACTGAGTGTGTATATACTAAAACAAGTTAGCATCCTCGTATTCTAGGTATAGGTATATGAAGTCAATAAAACATGAAAAATTCAGCGACAATACAAATACACGTATTCATAATAAAAAAAAACAGTTATGTACCAGTGAGAATAAAAATTGTAAATCACAACAATTATAACTTCTGAACAAAATATTTAATAATTACATTATATATTTTATTGAAAAATTTCCCTTTGAAATAACTGTGTAGTTCAATGTAATATTTTTAATGATCTGATCTCTACCATAAAAAGAATTTCCTATTTGTCTGCCACACTTAGGGCGCGTTTGTTTGGGATATTCCGGAATAATCCTGGGATCAGAATAGCCGGAATGGAAATCCAGGTATTCCGGAATGAGAGTAGTTCCCAAACAAACGCTTACTCGCATTATTCCAATTATTCTTATTCCGGATTGATCCCAAACGAACGCGCCCTTAATGGTATCAATTGAAACAATCATTAACAAACAAACATACCAAAAAAATCCATTTTCCAAGAAAAAATGCCTATTTGCAAAGATCAGCAGATTGACTATTTCCTGTTGATTAACAATGTTCCCGATTTCGAAAAATGTCAATTCCCTTTCTGAGTAATAATAACAATCTTTTCCTCAACAGTAACTCTCTTTTTGAACTATTAAAGTCAATCCCTTCTCAGTTACAAACATAACAATTGTGCCGGCACGTGTAGCCTACGAGCAAAAGTATAAACTTTGCAAAGATCGCCAGATCGCAGGGTACTCAAGGGTGCAAACAATTCATACCATGAGGTTGCTCTAAGGAGCCTTTGATTACTCTTTAACATTTATATTCCTCCACAATTTTCTTTATTCATCTTTTACTTGATAATTGGCCCGATTTATACTAGAGACTGAAGGATCGTCTGCTAAGACGAATCATCCTTCTAGACGGATCATTCGTCTAGTATAATTATGAGACGAACTTTAAGACGAACTATTGGTGTGTCTTATAGTTTGTCCCGTATTTATACTAGATGGATTTCTGGGAAAGCGCCACGAAAAGACTTGGGCGCTAGTCGTTAGGCCGAGTTAATGGACTGTTTTCTGCTTGCCTTTGGATTTGCTTTCTTCTCGTTCGTTCTCTTGCTTGAACTCGTCGGACGAAGGTGGCTTGTCAAGACTTGATTGTTCTTAGATTTCTTCAAGGTAAGTGTTTCCAGTGGAACTGAATGGCGTATATCTTTTCTTTTTCTTTCGTCGGCCGGAACAAGCGCAAGGTATTTGAGCTCCATTTCCGTCCACCCGCGTTCTTTTTTGGTCTTTTTTGACTTGTCCGAACAAGTAGATGTGTAGTTTACTGAAAATAACTGCTGCCTCCATGGATAGTTCACGATAATTCGTCTGGACGGATGATCCGTGTGTTTTCCCTTATTTATACACAGACAATTTATTGGACGAACTATATATCGTTCTTTGCCCAAGTTCATCATAGAAGGATGATGCGTCTCTAGTCTAAATCTGGCCAAATGACATTAAGCGAACGTCGCCGGAAACGTCGTCACAAAATTTTAACTTTTTTAAACTTTTTACCAGATGGTTTTATGGTTCTCATTTTGTTTTGTGAAGTTTTAAGTGTATAGTAAAAACCGCTTCTTCTGCATTAAAGACTATGCAAAGCAAAATACAACAAGCATTTTGGAGGATGGATACAACAAATACAACAAGCATTTACAGGGATGGAACTGAGTGAATTAAAATTCAGCAATGATGATTTTTGTGACAGGATGTTAGGAAACAAAATTGTTATTTTGGTGAAAATTTGTACTTTTTTCCTCCTATTGAAAGATAATAATCGAAGCATACAACAAGCTTAGCCTGCGCAGTGTTCCAAAGACCTTACCCTAAACTTTTTTTCCTAACCTTTCTAATTTCCTCAACCCCCTTTGGTTTTTGTTGTTCCTGTGAACAGGATAACTGTGAGTGTGTAAGTAATGGATAGGGACTTGGCCATTGGTGAGACATGGTAACACAAGTATTAGAACGCAAACAATTTTTGTAATTTCACTGCTTCTGTTGTCTTTCGATTTCTTAGGGACTTCCAGGCAGGAAAGGAATTGCGGGGAGCCCAGGACCACCAGGTCCCCGTGGACCGTCAGCCGTTGGACGCCCGTCAATAATTGCTGTGGGTATTCCAGCGGGTACATGATTGCAAGGAGCCAATTTGTTAGAGTTCGTCATCATAGCGTTGTTTGAATTCATAATAACAATAATAATAATAATAATAATAATAATAATAATAATGCTTATTTATATAGCGCTATTTCCCTTTAACACAATAGCGCTTTACAATAGTTACAACCCAAAATAAGAAAAAATTACAAATAGCAGTAGGATGGATTTTTACAATCGTTTTTTTACAATCATAGAGCGTAACAGGGACGACTTGACCAACAAATCACCACATTTAAAAGACAGCATTCTTATATTTTAACTTTTGTTTGTTCAGCGCTTCGTACAGTAAAATTGAGGCATGTCTTAGCTTTCACTTTCCAGGCAGGTCCCTTGTCAAATCGGCTCGCCAGAAAACGTTATGCACCCAGCATTAGTGTGCTCGAGAACCATGACAAAACTTACCGCTAAGCTTTTGAAATGGGAGTGTCTGATGTATGCCAGTATGTTGTCGTTTTATTTCGATAGACTCTATCAGGACTCAAAGGACCATACATGGTGCCAAATATCATCTCTGAAAGATCTGATCTTATAGCTGCACCGGTGAGTCAAGTTTTGTAATTAAGATCTCCTCGGATCAGGACAAACTTATTAAGGTATTTATTGCCTCATCGCGTCGTGCTGAATTAATGTAGTAATACTTCTGGCGTTAAAAACATTAGTTCTGCCATTAACTGGATTTGTCTTAGATAGTAGCAACTCGAATCATCCTTCTCTGGCCCCAGAGGTTTTTCCTTTCTTCCTCTGAAGCCCCATGTGTCGACAGATAGCGAACTGGTTAGCCAGTGGACTGGCAGTGAGGCTTAGAAGATAACGAAGAATGACAATTTATTAATTTATTTTGTTTTTGTCCTCCAGGCCTCACTATCAAGCTTATAAGGTGGCTGAACACAGTTTTTGATACCTATGTTTCATTCACCATTTTCTTTGAAACACTTGATCCTTTGGTCGCCAAAAAATGACAGCAAGCAAGTTAACAACTCAAACTTTGGTTTGAAGAAGCCTGAAAAAATCAAGGCTTCAACGGGATTCGAACCCGTGACCTCCGCGATACCGGTGCGATGCTCTACCATCTGAGCTATGAAGCCACACATTGGGAGCGAGGTCAATTTATTGAGTTCATTCTCCCGTGAGGAGTGAAATGATGTGGATAATTCATATATTTGAACTGCGGTTGTAGATCAAAGTGAAGAATGATCTACGCAGTTCCCCTCGCAGTTCTCCCTCACGGGAGAATGAACTCAATAAATTGACCTCGCTCCCAATGTGTGGCTTCATAGCTCAGTTGGTAGAGCATCGCACCGGTATCGCAGAGGTCACGGGCTTGAATCCCGTTGAAGCCTTTAAAATCGGTTTAGTTAGGTTATTTGCAGAAAATCTGGGCGTTAGATTTTCTTTATAATTTGCAAGTAGCAAGCTTGTAACAATGCTCACAAGTTAACACTATTTTGATAGTAATCCAACGGAGAGATCTTTAATTATCCCTTGTTAAAGTTTCACTGGAACATCTAGCATTTCCCTTGTTAAAGTTCTTTTGTTTTTTCAATACTCCAGTTATTTATTTCCTAAAGTATTTTTGTGCCAAGTTTCGTGAAATTTTAATGTGGTTCTGGAGAAATAGGCGTATTCTGAGAAAGCTGTTTCTTATTTAATCGTACTATTTCGACTTAGTACGCATGCGCCACATTTAACTGGGTTCTTGTGATAACGAATAAAAGCTGAGAATTGCTGGATTCTTTGCATCGTTACCTTTTCTAAGATACCTTTGTAACAAAAGAGTAAAACCATCCGTACACTTTGTTCAATTATGAAGAAAAAAAGTACAAATAGCACGGACGTTGAGCAAAACGATCGCTGTACTGACGCTGTGTTTGTTTTTTGCGATCCTTGTGCACGCGCTGAATTGCGTTAGCAAGAGCACGCGCGAAACTGTGTTCGGCCACCTTAATTTTAATGAGCCGAAAGTGACCTATCCTACCAGTTGTGGGTGTGTTGTGTTGTGCAACTCGCGAAGTTACTTATACCTCTATCTTTAACTTAAAGTCGCTTTACCTTAGAGAACGTGTACGATTCTCTAATTTCAAACCAGCGAAGTTTCTAGAGCCCTCGTGTTTCATGGTGGTTTCAGG
>JAHPZR010011682.1:2500-15000 GCA_019787425.1 Platygyra sinensis
GTTGTCGCTTTCTTGAAAGTTCTGACTTGTCTGCTAATATCAAGATCGTTTGGAAAATGAGTTTTGAGTTTCAAGAACTCGTTTTAACACGAGATCTTGGTTTTAAGAATCCAGTACTCACTCTCCTTAATTTATTCACAAAGGTCATCGACTACTTAAACTATTTACTTGGCTTATATTATTGGAACGCGGCTACGGAACTTGGTTTGCAGTGCGTTTTAATTCTTTGAAATGTGATAAAAATCTTTCAGCTTCATTCTGTTTTTATATGAATAAGTTTTATAAGAGCATCAAGGCTGGGGTTTGCGAAATTTTAATAATAATAAACCCGGGGCTGAGATTTTGGAAAGAATGCAATTTTACATGCTGAAAATTTGTAAATGCAAGGCAGTTATACGTACACGAAATGACGTTTTTGAAGTGCACCTAACCCCAAAATATTTTTTTTTGGCTTAAATAAATCTTTGCACCTGTTTAAAACGCATTGCGCCTTTTTGTCTCTTAACCCTAGTCTTGATTTTTCACAGGCTGTAAAAGTTACGAAATCTGGCCATCATCTGCTCCAAGACCGAGCAAGTAAGGGTATACGTCACAAACTTCTTTGCATGCTAGTTTACAAAGATTTGCATGCGTCGATGCAAAACAGTCTGTGACGTCAAACCGGGAATAGACCCATGCCCCTTACTAGCTCTGTCGTGGGACAGATGATGGCTAGATTTCGTACCTTTTACAACCTACAAAAAGTCATGATTTAGTTTAAAAAGGCGCAGTGCGTTTCGAACAGGTGCAAAGATTTATTTCAGCGCAAAAAGTATTTTGGGGTTAGGTGCACTTTAAGCCATGCAAAATTTTCCTTTATCAAAAAGGCAAAACTGACCAAACAACAACAACAACACCAGTCGTATGTTTGATGCGAATAACATTTCTACAAAACACTGACCCTTCACCCCCTCCCGCTCCACGGCCTAATTAGCAAATTATGAAAAGTGGGATGAGTTCACGAACCCGCGGGAGAATAGGTCGAACAAAATGGCGATGGAAATGCGCTCAAAGCAGCCCAAATTTCGAGGCTTCCCGGAGATTTCCTGGTCTTTAAAATGTACTTAAACCACCAGCAAAGGAAAACTGGTGATACAGAATGTCAATGATATAACTTACGCCCGAGACTGAACTCAGGGTTGTTACATTTTCCCAGCCGGCGTTACTTGTCTAAATTCGAAATTTAGCCGACACTTGTGATGTATTGAACGAGCAGTAGGTGAAATCTTTATATTTTTATTTGTTTATTTTATTTTGGGCGTGGTCCGTAGAGAGTCCGTGGACCGGTCCGTAGTGGGGGTCCGCGGACCGGAGGTCAGTGTTTTCGGGTTATCCAGACTGAATATAGGTGTGTCATATCAGGTTTTATGGCCTGCAGCCTGGAACAACATCTTCAAAATTTTGCACAGGCAAATTTGTTAGATTGATTTTTATTGAAATTAAATTCTTTTTGCATCAGAACTCCAAATCAAACTAAGCCATCTAAGCAGGATTTGCTTGAAACCAATGGCCTCAGGTGCCTCATATGGTTAGCGCGCTCGTATCTCGATCGAGGGATCTGATTTCCAGCCCTGGCCGGGGACATTGGTTTCTGTTCTTGGGCAAGACACTTAATTAACTCTCACAGCGCCTCTCGCCACCCTGGTGTATAAATAGTTACCAGCGAATTTGATGCTGGGTGGTAACCCAGCGATCGACTAGCTTCCCATCCAAGGAGAAGAGGAAATATATACTTGTACTCGCAACATAGAAACCAGAGATAATCGCTCGTTTTACGGGCCGCTTAACTCCTATGCAGGTTTACTTACTTAAAATCTATCGAGGAAACGAGTTACTGGCACAGTCGCCTGAAATATAAGATTCACAACATCGTGTTTTATCCTAGCCTGTTTAGTTAGAATTCCCAACTCGTTTAGCCACTCGGTATGGTAACGATGTAGCAAGGACGCTGTCCGGGCAAAGGTTTGCATGCATGCAGTGCAAACTATACACGCGTAGGTTTAGATATCATAAACAATTAAGGGGCTGAACTCCTGGTACTTATCTTAGCCTTCAAATGCATATCTGGAGACAAGAAGGTATTCTCACCTTTAGGAATTCACGTCCTCTCATACCTGACGCAAACTCATCATCTGCCGTATCAAAAGCCTTGTTGAGAAATGTCTGTCCGCCTTGACTGATTCTGTAAGAGTCTATTTACTTTCAACATTTGACTTTGTTTGAAGGTCATTAAATCGAAGAAGTACTGTTGGGTCGGTGTCAAACTGGACGATTGAAACATGAGTTCCGTCCTCACCGGGTTTAACGTCAAATTTGCCTATCAGGGCTTTAGCAAATTTCTGTATGTTTTCTTGATTGTCTCCAGAATTAAGGCTCCCAGAACTGTCCAAAATTATTCCAAGATCGATGGGTGGACATGGTGTGTCTTCTGATAAAAAAAAAAAACACCAGATTTTACCCAATGCTAGTTTACTTCCATTTGCAACCAGAAATCATAAGTAAGAGGAAGAGAAGGTGGAGAATTGGGTTAGGCTGTAACCTGTCGACACAACCGTGGCTGTCCAAGACTGAAATCAAGAATTTTTTTAGTCCCGTTGGTAAGGGGCACTAGTCCGCACTTTTACAGACACCCGCAGACAAACGTATACTTCTGAGTGACAAGCATTTGATTTGAAAGGGTAAAATTAAACTGGGTAAAATACGGATAAAAAAAAAAATAATACTTGAATGATTGTGTATCTGTTTACTTGGCAACAATGGCCTTTCGGCGATACGGCAACCATTTTGAATTTTATTGTTTCAAATAACTAAATTGGGATGCCCAGAAGGCAACTACTAATTTGCCCCCTGAGAAAGATGAGAGACCCTGGGAACGAGGTTGCTACAGCTATTTGAAACAATAGAATTCAAAATCGTTGCCGTATTGCTGAAAACATAAAAGGTTAAAAAGGTCAAAAAAGGTCCATTGAGCACATATAGCTATGTGCAAAAGGTCCATAGACCATGGCTGCTTTATTGAAACATTAAAAGGAATCTTGGCTGAAATTAAAAGCCGTTCAAGTTCCAATGTAAACCTAACGGCTCTCTTTAACTCATCCTGGGATTTTTAATTGATTGCTTTGTGAGCGGTTCGAGTGTTTCGTTTTCAGTTTAAATCACCTGGGCGTAAACTTTATAACGTCATTGAGCGTTCCGAGTCTACAGAAGAACTGAGATCTCTTGCTGGAACTGAACATATTCATCCGGAATATGAATTACAAACGAAAAGAAGCACTTTTGTATCTCTACACTCCCACAGCACCATGCAATGACGTCATAATTTCCTATCAAGCTTTGGAAAAAATAAACATGGCGGAGCGGGGGAAATTTGAAATCCTAAAATAGCTCAAAGGAATCGCCTGACATTCAAAAAAGCAAACAATCCTCGACTTCAAAATAAGTTTTAACAGAAACACCAGCTTTTGGTAGTTTTAAAATAAGACACACCAATCTTGAGCCAGATTGGCTTTTAAATTCCTTATTAGTTCTTGATAGTAGTAGCCAAGAAAGCGCCAAAAGCAAATGTGCCGAAAGCAAAACTATTGAAACAGCCTTCAAATGTCAAGACTTGAAAGCGCATGACAGACTATAGCCTGTGTACCAAGCGATAGAATAGAAAAGCTAACAGTTAGATTTCGCCTAATAAGCTTGATATTGTTTTGCCATATCGAGTATTCAAAACAAATAAACACTTTGACTACTGTACTTTGCTGACCTTTGCTTGTTTCATAATATTTTGCAAACCGATACGTTCCAGATTTGACACTAATATTGTTGAATACATATACTACCTTTTCACGTGCCAGAATGAATGTATCAATCCAGTACCACGTAACTGACAATAATCTATTTCACGTAAACGTGATAAGACACGGTTGAAATTGAGATGTGATCGTCGCAGTTTTAAGCAACTGCAAATTTTATCCTGAAAAAACTCGTCAGGGCTTCAACGGTATTCGAACCCATTGGCTATGCGTTAGCGTTGCAGTGCTCTACCAACTCCTGTCACGGGAAAGGATGAAATCGATAAATTAGATAGAGCACTGCAGCGCTAACGCAGAGGCCATGGGTTCGAATCCCGTTGAAGCCGGACCCTAGTCGGCCTCCGCCATTTTCGGCGATGACATCGAAATTATTGATATAGCATGGTGAAGCACATTCGTATTGTTTTACTGTAAGCTGTGTTCCTGAAGGTATGTTTAATTATCTTGGGTAGTTTCACAGTGATTTTTCTTCGTTTCGACAGGCTCCAAATAAAATCTAATAGCCAAAATCTCCCATGTAAACAAAAACAAAGGTGTGGCTGACTAGGGCTCTGCCCTTAATTTTTTTTCGGGCTAAAATTGCGATTACAACTGCGGAGGTTGACTAGCAATGGAGTTATTTCAGTAGAGTTATGACTCAGAGTTAGAGTTAACGACTGCTAAAATCCTGAATTCAAGATTTTGGAATGCCAAAAATCCTATACGATTGTCTTGAGATTAGACTAGGCTTTTGTACATTAAGCTCTTATTTCCCCACTAAAATGCTCCACCTTAATGCTCCATTTTTTCCACTAAAATGCTCGGTTTCCTCCCCCCCCCCCCAAAAAAAAAAAAAAAAACGTCATTAAAATGCTCCGGCAATGCTCCTACGAAGGAGTTTTTAAATTTTAACGTTTCAACACAATTAACTGTTCAGAGTGTTTAACAAATTAAAAACGCATACTTAGTATAACGAGTTAACAACAACTTATGTAAAAGTTTTAATACACCAGAAGATAATTCTCTAAATGATCTGTTGTTCTGTTAATCCTTTGTCCCCCTTTCAGTGATACTTAAGTGAAGAGAATAAATTATATGGAAAAAAAATAGTTTTCCGGGAAAATGCGACTAAAATGGTCGAATAATACTCAATTCTTTTGCCTCACTAAAATGCTCGAAAATTAAAAATGCTATCATAATGTACAAAAGCCTAGATTAGACTCGCTTACACTCTTTTTTTTTATATAAGAATATATTTTATAAGAATAGATACAATTTTGTGCGTTGAAACATCTGTAAATACAATACAATTTTATGTTTTTAACTTAACTGTATAAAATTATTATTTTCTCTGAACGGCGAAACTAGCCAACAAAACGAAAAAACCTGCACTAGCTATAGCAAAATGTTCAACGCTAATGACAGTGCGATGAACGGTACATGTAATACCTGTGTAATACATATGTATAGTATTCAGCACAAGACCTGAACTAAACCGCAAGAAAGTATTAAAATGTCAAATGCTATAATTAAGAATAATAAAAAAATACAAGAATATTTTCAGCCCAGAATCGGCAGAAAAATAAGAATATTCAGCCTGGGCTGGAAAAACAACATTCTTAATATATAAAAAAAGAGTGAAGTCTGTCGTGCGTGACGCGAAAGGAAACCGCGAAAAAAAATGGTCGCGTGAAATCCCCAGGATTTCTCGCGGCCATTTTCTTTTTCGTCACGCACGACGGAATAAGTGACAGAGAGACTACTCGTAGTCTATCTCAAGAGATATTCTAAACGTGAGTGAATGTACACTGAAGGTGACCGTTATCTGATACGCAGAAGAACTCAAGAAGCTCACTGTATGACATTTGCAGACAGCAGACTGCAGACTACAAATATACATTTAGGCAAAAATAGCGAGCTGGTTAAGGGCTGGTTAACCTGAATATCACTCAAATTAGCCTGAATAGCAGTTAGCTCTCGGTAATCAGAAATGGAAATTACCGAGAGCTAAACCTGCATTTCTGCGGTCTGCAGTACGCAGGCTGCAAATGTCATACTCCGCAAGCGGTTACATGTCACACTATAAAAGTGATTGCAGTATTTAAAATCTGCTCAGCTTTTTCAATGGAGCATTTTAGTGTAACAATGAGCTACTCTTATCCAGTTACTTGTGTTGACGCTAAACTCACCAACAATAACAAAGGAACAAACATATAAGTGACACGTGGCGTAAACGTTTATCAGTCAGTCTTTGCATTGAACCGAATTCATTTCTTTAATTCCGGTCCTGTTCGAATTAAATAAAATCGTTTCACAATATTTGTTTTTCCAAAGGCAAAATTAAGGTTTGTTCTAGCGGAGGGCGGTCTCAGTCAGTATTAAGTTATCATGTAAACAAGCTAACGTGGATAGAGGTAATCGACAAAAACAAAATATCGCCGAACGAACACAGGGACTCAGAGCTGTAGTGACCCACTGGGGCGAGAAAGAACAAAGCACTTCTGTCCTGGATTAGATAATGCTCTATAGAACACTTTCCAGAATGGGAAATATTTTGTAAATTCAACTGATTATTTAAGTTTTCGTCGTCTAATTTGGGCCCTGATCCATATCTACCATCCAACAGGCTGACAAGATAATTGTCCAATTTGATGTGCAAAACATTAGCAAGTTTTTAACATCGTAGTCTCTCTTAAGTATGGATTACTGCGTTGGAATTCAGTAAAAGCAAGATGTTTCACTAAGGAACTTCCCTCGAACGTGGTAAAACATGGCCTACGGCGTCTTTACGATAAAATCATACTATCTTTAATCACATCAAATGCTGTGAGTCCGAGTTTCTCAATGGAAGGTCTACAAATCTTATATTTCATCGGACATCATGCATGAAGGATCCCAAGATAACTTACGTGCATCTCCAGTTCCAGCAGTCCAAGCGATGATGACCAGTAGACTTAGAAACGTTCTGCCACCCATGATCAACAAAAGAGAGCGCTTGAGCTGGTACTATCCCACTCTCATCCGATCCCCAACCCCCAACTGGAAGCTTGCTCGATCGATTGCGCGCGACAACCAGACTGGAATTCCGTGATGTAAAATGCCTATCGATACTCAATTCTTTGTGGGTGGAAAATCTGACCCCGACGTAACACGATATCACATAGATAGTACTTGATATAAATAATAATACGATCCTGTATAAACTTATTATATTGTCTCACATTGTCACGAACGCTTTTATCGTCAGTACGCAGTCATTCGCTTTTGAATGGCTTTCCGTAACGGTCATAGGAGGGGAAATTACTCTTTACTTTTTTTGCCGATGTCACGCAATATCGACAGTTTTTCTTATTTGTATTTTATTTTGTTTTATTTGCACGCCGTGACATAAATAATGTCGAGTTTAGACAGTATACTAAGCTTCATAAGGATCCGTTACTCCTCAAAATATGGCGCCCAAAACTCACAGAAAAATGGATTTCAGGCTGGGTAGCCTTCTGCGTACATTTGTTTTTAAGCTTACTCCAAACCTTCGCGGCTGTCCACCAGAAAAAAAAAAAAAAAAAAAAAATCGCAAGCACGCTGTTTTCAAGGAGTACCCACAAACTATAGGCTCGATTTCTTTTTACCGATCTGCCAGGGAATAATTCGCGTAAAGTATTGTGTTAGAGGTCTCCAGGGGAAAAAGTAATTAAAATAAATTGAATTCGTAGGCAGCTTTTTGTTCCTATATCTATCAGTGAATGTTCTGGCCAAATTTCGCGGAAAACCGTCGATTCAAACTGATACATTGCATCGTCTTAAAGGAACAAATTGATATGCGTTTCTTGGCAAAAATGTACATCTTCGATCCCCGGGCTTGGATCAGACTTGACAAAAAGTCTTTCTAGCGTTCGTCTTCTAGGGATGGTAAGGTTCAGTGAAAGGGTGGGTAAACATTTTTGGCAGTAATTTTTTACCTGACGTTAAAAAGAAAATTCTTATTTATACAGTGGAAAGGCATTGAATTATAGACTAATTTAATGCAATAAAAAAGGCATTTTACGGTGATAGTTTAAGGAAAAACGAGCATTTATTTCGCTGTCTAGCTTAGCTTGATGGAAATCTCTTACACTGTGTGTACGTGCACGCGCTCAATCGCGCGCGCTAACGACTCGAAGATTGTGCGCAGTAGGGATGCGCAATGTAATACTGAGGAATCACCTTAATTTACAGGTCAAGTCAGGTCACTTTTTAAATTTTGTATGATTAAAAAAAGTTTTAACTTTCTGAGCCTGCAATCACATTCTTGTCAGGTCAAGTGAAACAAAATTTAGAAATCTTTTCTTCTGCTATTTTAAAGCGACGAAATGTTAAACGAAATATTTAAAAGAAAAACTTAAGAGGAATCTTTTTTTCTGAGCCTTGAAAAGAGTAAAATGCTGGAAGTACGAAGACAGCCGATGGCTTCACGAAAACATTTCTAAAATGGCCGCGCAATTTAATGGAAGAAATGGAACTGAGACTCTGCTTTGTGATGTCATTGTCGTCTTGAACAATACTGCGTTTCGGCGTCAGTGAGTCGCTCGTGGGGAGGTTCTTGGATCTGAATACAAACCCACGTTTTCCTACTTCGCGGTAGGAACTTTAGGCCTGAGGTCGACAATAATCGGCGAAACAGAAGGAAAGCGACGTGCAACAACAACAACCAAAAAACTGAGGAGCAACTGCCGAATCGTGATTACAAGGAGCTGTTCTTGACGGACATGATATCTCGTATTGCAAGTATTTGATATAGGATCTCTGGATTTGCCGCAAATATTCCATGCCTTTTGGGGATTATGACATCTTGCCGGTTCATCAACTTTTATTAGTCAAAAAATTTCTTTTTCCCAATAACTCGCGTTCGTTTTAATATTTTATTTCCCTTTTTGGGAAATGTTACTGTAAATAATAAACTTTAACTTGGTGGAAAAAAAAAGAAAATTTGGCAAAAGCCACTCCGCGAAGGTTTGGAGTAAGATTGGGGTCCAGTCTTGCCACGATGCGAGTTTGCAACGGATTCATATGATACTTCGCATATTCTTTAGATTCGGCCTGATAAATCGAGCCTCGAACACCGAGGCTTATTGTTTGTTTCATGATAGGAAATCGGAAACGCGTGACATTGTCAACAGTATTGTCGTCTCGGTTAGTTGCCAACCTACCTTAGTCTCAGTTGGAGGCAGCGTAGCCGAGTGGTTTAGAGCGCTGGTGTTGTGATCCGGAGGGCCCGGGTTCAAGGCCTCCACACTGTCGCTAACGCGTAACGGGTTTTAGTATAATTTCCAGAGGAAATTTTAGTATAATTTTATTGGTCGAAAAGCTCGTTGTATAACGCTATTTTCACCCCAATAGAGCTTGGTTACTAAGCACGCCATCTTTGCCATCTCGTCACAGTAACCATGGCAGACAGTTGTCGAATGAAGTCTTCATTTATTCGAAAAACATCACTCCAAGTCCTGTCGCCCTTGGACCAGAAATCTTTTCAAGAGCTCGTATTCAAGGCTTTTAAGAATCGTCAACGCAGTGGTTCCGTTGATCGCCAGCAGGTCAGATCGATTGACCGAAATTTATTTTTCTTCAAACTAAATCGAAACTAAAGCCAGCTGTAAAGCTACTCATTTTTAGACTATGATGACAACTGTGAACGAAGACAACAACGATAAAGGAAACGTACCGGATGAATTTATTTATCGTAGTGTTTCGCCCGTTTGTTTTACTGCCGAAATCGATGAGTAAACTGATTACCGAAAACTACGCCTGCATACGTGCATGCACTCGAACAATTCAAAAAAAGTGTGTCTGTGTTCTTACGTTTTAGTCCCTTATATACTTTGCAGTTCTTGATATTTACCTCTGAAAATTGTTCTTAAACAATTATTCGCCTCGCGCTCAGTGAATTAGTTAATTATTTCTCGGTAGTCCCGAGTTGAAATCAGTCCACGGTAACGCTCTGTAAATAGCCAAACTGGTCTGCCTCCTGTCAGTTAGGATTTTTAACTGTGTTTCGTTTATTTGAAATATTTGTTTCCTTTGTTTCAGTGGCATGCCTGTAAACTAGCTAAGCTTACTGCTGGCATAGCTAAGTGCATGACCAACTATAAATAAGATTTGCTTCTTTTTTACATTTTTGGCCGGCCCTGGCGAATGTTGATATTGGTAAGCTGAAATATTGTTTCTTGAGCTAGATACGCCCTTGTCTGATCAGTCCTTGTGCGCTGTAACCTTTACACAGTTGTTTAATCCATTATTTGTGATCTGCAATATTATAGCCATACGATGTGGAACGTCCTTTATTTCAACACCAGTTACAAAGGCAATATATTAATCTTTGCAGTAGGATTTGTTCAACTCTGGCTTTTCAACTGTAAAAGCGCACTTTCGTTTATCAAGACTGATTGGTCCTCGTTCTTGTGCAAACAGCTCTGAACTATATATTACCCTGAGTATAGTGAGGATGCGGCTACGACCCAAGTAATGTACTTTTAGAAGGGAAGCAGGCTTCGGGCTTACACTGAAATAAGACATTCAGTTTTATTTTATTTGACAAGAGCTTTCATTTTCGAAGATAACAGCGCAATCAATTGCTAAACCGGCCTGGTTACAGCACAGACGTGGAAATTATATGTTTTTGCAATTTGTTTCAGTGAAAATGAATTTTTATTGCATTTTGTAGTATCTTTTTCACTGATTGTTTTGTCTTTCAATAATGGCATTACACTTTGAGTCTTCATTTGCACTTCAATTGTTTTCAGTCTGATGATTGAAATGTTTGTGCGGTGTTTTAATAATGGTATGTTTTACCTAGTTGTAATTTGCAATTTTAAAAGACCTATTGGACGTGCGGACACTGGGTCCTAGTCTTACAGGGACTTGGGCCTCCGAATAATGATTTCCGTGTGTTTGTTTTGAGATATTTGCAGTTCTGTCGAAGAAATGATATGTTTCGTCGTGTTTATGGAATAAATCGAGAGAAAACAAAATAAATTAACCAAATTCAAAGTTTTTAACTACAAACTTTATTGTATTAACACCTGTTAAAGGCATCGGAAGGCATTGTGGAAGCTATGAGTTCTTGATTCTCCTGTGACATGGAAATTATAATTCTAATTTACATGTGGAAGACAAAAAAAACAAGAATATAGAGATAGAAAATAATTTTGTTCAAGAACTGTTGAATGGCGAAGCCTTCTGAACTATATCTATATGGCTTGTGAGAGGTCCGCAGATCTCGTTCGAACTTAATAACTTACAACTAGTCTTAAGTTTTAATTTTCTGTACTTGGAAAGAACGCATACAAGTGTCAATCAAGAGAAGCATACGCGTCCAAATTCAAGACCGAATTCTTCACCGCTGTCTCCAATATCATACGCGGCCACATCGAGGACAGGAAGGCGGTGGGGTTTCGGCGTGTCCACTTCCAAGGTTGTGCGATGCCAAGATCCGTCCTTTATCTAGGAAATCAAAAAGGCAAATTCATGTAAACTTGTTTAGGGAATTGAGGATTTATTTCAGCCATGGAACTCATGGGATTTATTGGAATTAACATATGGGACTCATTTTATTCTACGCCCCTGGTTATGACACTGGCGGTCCAGGCGTTCTCGTGCATTGTACGGTCTTACACGGCATAACGTCGCGTAGATCGTGTGCGACGTTTGGAGCGCACGTGGTTCTATTTGCTTTTTACTAAGTGATGTAACCTCGATTTTCGCCACTCTCTCGAGTAAGATGTGCGTTCCTCTCCGAGAAGACACTGAGAATCCTCGCAACTCAGAGGTGCCTTCGGTGGAGAAGAACGGGCTCCTTTCCCCAACAGCCGCGGGTAATCGAGCCTAATCGAGTCTAATCTAATTAACAGGATTTCCATCGTCCACTCCGTCCTCAGTGGTATATCGTTTAACCTAGTTTGTACATCTTATATGAATTGTCATTCGGACATAATTTACTGAACATAGCCTCTTACCTTGCAGTCATCCCCGAGAAGCTTGGGTTTGAATTTGTTGGACGACTTTGCGTGTAGTTCAAGTCCGTTGATGGTTAACATTTTGATAGATTTTGCGGAGTCTTCAGAGTTACCATCAGGCCATGCTACCGAGTTTTTACAGTGATACGTAATCTGCTGACGGGCACGGTCACTCAAGAGTTGGAGAAATTCCAGTTGGCTGAAGTCTGATACATATTTGAGCTGGAGAGGGAACAAACAAATCAAAACAATGTATAATAAGACAATGAAACAAAAACAAACGTCACTGTCGTTAAAATGCTGCATTCTATTGGGCGTTTCTCCAGTTGCTGCTCACCGGCTTTGGTGAACGACCGCTAACAGTTGTTTCTAAGGGAAAGATCATTATGTTTTTCTAGCGGGGTGAGGGTAGGGTGTTAGGCAATTTCCCTCCAAAAAATCCTACAGAGCAAAAACTGCTGCGTAAGCTATCCCACAACCTTAAGGTGAGCTTAAAATTTCATGTCCCGGAAAATCGCAACCATCCCTTCAAACAATGGCTTGTCCTTAATTCTAGTCTTCTGCGGAGCCGTTATGTCTATCGTCAAGCAACGGTGGCTTGGATTGTTGCTGCTGAAAACCCTGCCATACAGGTATGGTGCGAGGACAGGATCAAACACCTCAAACACTTTCGCCTCTCCCGTCAAGTTCC
>JAHPZR010011684.1:0-10000 GCA_019787425.1 Platygyra sinensis
AAAAGCGTTCGTGACAATGTGAGACAATATAATAAGTTTATACAGGATCGTATTATTATTTATATCAAGTACTATCTATGTGATATCGTGTTACGTCGGGGTCAGATTTTCCACCCACAAAGAATTGAGTATCGATAGGCATTTTACATCACGGAATTCCAGTCTGGTTGTCGCGCGCAATCGATCGAGCAAGCTTCCAGTTGGGGGTTGGGGATCGGATGAGAGTGGGATAGTACCAGCTCAAGCGCTCTCTTTTGTTGATCATGGTGGCAGAACGTTTCTAAGTCTACTGGTCATCATCGCTTGGACTGCTGGAACTGGAGATGCACGTAAGTTATCTTGGGATCCTTCATGCATGATGTCCGATGAAATATAAGATTTGTAGACCTTCCATTGAGAAACTCGGACTCACAGCATTTGATGTGATTAAAGATAGTATGATTTTATCGTAAAGACGCCGTAGGCCATGTTTTAACCACGTTCGAGGGAAGTTCCTTAGTGAAACATCTTGCTTTTACTGAATTCCAACGCAGTAATCCATACTTAAGAGAGACTACGATGTTAAAAACTTGCTAATGTTTTGCACATCAAATTGGACAATTATCTTGTCAGCCTGTTGGATGGTAGATATGGATCAGGGCCCAAATTAGACGACGAAAACTTAAATAATCAGTTGAATAGCGAAGCGCACTAATGACGTCACGAAATTTTAGACCCCTGTCGCGAGTCAGACAAACAAACGCCAATTCTGTAATGGTTGTAAGGGGATTGTGTGAATGGCGAGCGGTTCGCTTCCATCTTTTACTGTTCTCACCGAAGAAGACGACGTTCCAGGCTCTAAATTTGAAAGAGAACCAGAAGAATACACTGTTTGCCAGTTAAAGAGGTGGTTAAAGTGCAGGGGATTGAAATTGAGCGGAAAAAGAGATGAGCTACTGACATCCGAACACATTACAAGCCGACTGAAACCTTTCAGTACACACATTTACCTCGAGCCACCCACCAGGCGTTAAAAAAGGTTTTATTAAAGGTGAAGCCCTTAGACTTCTGAGAACAAACTCTTCTGAAACAGTCTTTAATGACAGTATCACAAATTTTAAATCGCGCCTCACCGCGCGCGGCTATCCTAACGAAATGATACAAACAACGTTATCAGAAGTCAGCTTCGCAGGAAGACAGTCGGCACTCCAACAAAAAGCAAAAGCACGCAAACAAATCTTGCCATTTGTCACAACATACCACCCATCGGTGCGCAACCTTAAAAATATACTCATGCAAAACTGGGGCCTTATACAAAATCAGCCTTTGCTGAACACTATCTTCAAGAATCCGCCTATCTTATCATACAGAAGAGGTAAATCTCTTACAGACATGCTCGTTAAAGCTAAGTTATGAAGGCATTCATTTACAGTTAAATCGCGCAGGAAGTCCGTGAAGACCTGTCACTTATCTCTATTCAGTTACAGTTAAATCACGCAGGGAGTCCGTGCAGGCCTGTCACTAATTTTTATCCAATGTTTCGGTGTGAGATTTGCTTTGAGCGGGTCTGGAAACTCGTCTGTGGGACCTTTTCCTCCGGGCCAGTGAAGAGCACAAATGTACGTGTTTTTGTTAACGTTTTTCTCCGTAAAGAATTCCCATGAACATGCCACTAACCAACGCTTGCACTTTGCGAGGTCTTTCGCCGGTTTCGGGAAAGGTATGAATACTTTCTGCCCCGAATTCTCCAACTCTTTCAGTGATTCCGGCCATTTTTCTGGATATCTTGAGTCTGTTTTGCACTCACCCCAACAGCAGTGTCTGGTGCCTACATTTCTCTTGTTTCTAGAACGATAAACCGTAGAATTGCCGAAAATTTTCGCTTTTAGGATCACAGCCGCGGCTCCCGCTCATACATTTGCTTTGTTTTGGTCGCAATGTTTGTCTGACTCTGTGCGGGGGGTCTCATGGGATCTCACGTTAGAAAATCTATTTTTAGTAATAGTGCGCTTCGCTATTTACAAAATATTTCCCATTCTGGAAAGTGTTCTATAGAGCATTATCTAATCCAGGACAGAAGTGCTTTGTTCTTTCTCGCCCCAGTGGGTCACTACAGCTCTGAGTCCCTGTGTTCGTTCGGCGATATTTTGTTTTTGTCGATTACCTCTATCCACGTTAGCTTGTTTACATGATAACTTAATACTGACTGAGACCGCCCTCCGCTAGAACAAACCTTAATTTTGCCTTTGGAAAAACAAATATTGTGAAACGATTTTATTTAATTCGAACAGGACCGGAATTAAAGAAATGAATTCGGTTCAATGCAAAGACTGACTGATAAACGTTTACGCCACGTGTCACTTATATGTTTGTTCCTTTGTTATTGTTGGTGAGTTTAGCGTCAACACAAGTAACTGGATAAGAGTAGCTCATTGTTACACTAAAATGCTCCATTGAAAAAGCTGAGCAGATTTTAAATACTGCAATCACTTTTATAGTGTGACATGTAACCGCTTGCGGAGTATGACATTTGCAGCCTGCGTACTGCAGACCGCAGAAATGCAGGTTTAGCTCTCGGTAATTTCCATTTCTGATTACCGAGAGCTAACTGCTATTCAGGCTAATTTGAGTGATATTCAGGTTAACCAGCCCTTAACCAGCTCGCTATTTTTGCCTAAATGTATATTTGTAGTCTGCAGTCTGCTGTCTGCAAATGTCATACAGTGAGCTTCTTGAGTTCTTCTGCGTATCAGATAACGGTCACCTTCAGTGTACATTCACTCACGTTTAGAATATCTCTTGAGATAGACTACGAGTAGTCTCTCTGTCACTTATTCCGTCGTGCGTGACGAAAAAGAAAATGGCCGCGAGAAATCCTGGGGATTTCACGCGACCATTTTTTTTCGCGGTTTCCTTTCGCGTCACGCACGACAGACTTCACTCTTTTTTTATATATTAAGAATGTTGTTTTTCCAGCCCAGGCTGAATATTCTTATTTTTCTGCCGATTCTGGGCTGAAAATATTCTTGTATTTTTTTATTATTCTTAATTATAGCATTTGACATTTTAATACTTTCTTGCGGTTTAGTTCAGGTCTTGTGCTGAATACTATACATATGTATTACACAGGTATTACATGTACCGTTCATCGCACTGTCATTAGCGTTGAACATTTTGCTATAGCTAGTGCAGGTTTTTTCGTTTTGTTGGCTAGTTTCGCCGTTCAGAGAAAATAATAATTTTATACAGTTAAGTTAAAAACATAAAATTGTATTGTATTTACAGATGTTTCAACGCACAAAATTGTATCTATTCTTATAAAATATATTCTTATATAAAAAAAAAGAGTGTAAGCGAGTCTAATCTAGGCTTTTGTACATTATGATAGCATTTTTAATTTTCGAGCATTTTAGTGAGGCAAAAGAATTGAGTATTATTCGACCATTTTAGTCGCATTTTCCCGGAAAACTATTTTTTTTCCATATAATTTATTCTCTTCACTTAAGTATCACTGAAAGGGGGACAAAGGATTAACAGAACAACAGATCATTTAGAGAATTATCTTCTGGTGTATTAAAACTTTTACATAAGTTGTTGTTAACTCGTTATACTAAGTATGCGTTTTTAATTTGTTAAACACTCTGAACAGTTAATTGTGTTGAAACGTTAAAATTTAAAAACTCCTTCGTAGGAGCATTGCCGGAGCATTTTAATGACGTTTTTTTTTTTTTTTTTGGGGGGGGGGGGAGGAAACCGAGCATTTTAGTGGAAAAAATGGAGCATTAAGGTGGAGCATTTTAGTGGGGAAATAAGAGCTTAATGTACAAAAGCCTAGTCTAATCTCAAGACAATCGTATAGGATTTTTGGCATTCCAAAATCTTGAATTCAGGATTTTAGCAGTCGTTAACTCTAACTCTGAGTCATAACTCTACTGAAATAACTCCATTGCTAGTCAACCTCCGCAGTTGTAATCGCAATTTTAGCCCGAAAAAAAATTAAGGGCAGAGCCCTAGTCAGCCACACCTTTGTTTTTGTTTACATGGGAGATTTTGGCTATTAGATTTTATTTGGAGCCTGTCGAAACGAAGAAAAATCACTGTGAAACTACCCAAGATAATTAAACATACCTTCAGGAACACAGCTTACAGTAAAACAATACGAATGTGCTTCACCATGCTATATCAATAATTTCGATGTCATCGCCGAAAATGGCGGAGGCCGACTAGGGTCCGGCTTCAACGGGATTCGAACCCATGGCCTCTGCGTTAGCGCTGCAGTGCTCTATCTAATTTATCGATTTCATCCTTTCCCGTGACAGGAGTTGGTAGAGCACTGCAACGCTAACGCATAGCCAATGGGTTCGAATACCGTTGAAGCCCTGACGAGTTTTTTCAGGATAAAATTTGCAGTTGCTTAAAACTGCGACGATCACATCTCAATTTCAACCGTGTCTTATCACGTTTACGTGAAATAGATTATTGTCAGTTACGTGGTACTGGATTGATACATTCATTCTGGCACGTGAAAAGGTAGTATATGTATTCAACAATATTAGTGTCAAATCTGGAACGTATCGGTTTGCAAAATATTATGAAACAAGCAAAGGTCAGCAAAGTACAGTAGTCAAAGTGTTTATTTGTTTTGAATACTCGATATGGCAAAACAATATCAAGCTTATTAGGCGAAATCTAACTGTTAGCTTTTCTATTCTATCGCTTGGTACACAGGCTATAGTCTGTCATGCGCTTTCAAGTCTTGACATTTGAAGGCTGTTTCAATAGTTTTGCTTTCGGCACATTTGCTTTTGGCGCTTTCTTGGCTACTACTATCAAGAACTAATAAGGAATTTAAAAGCCAATCTGGCTCAAGATTGGTGTGTCTTATTTTAAAACTACCAAAAGCTGGTGTTTCTGTTAAAACTTATTTTGAAGTCGAGGATTGTTTGCTTTTTTGAATGTCAGGCGATTCCTTTGAGCTATTTTAGGATTTCAAATTTCCCCCGCTCCGCCATGTTTATTTTTTCCAAAGCTTGATAGGAAATTATGACGTCATTGCATGGTGCTGTGGGAGTGTAGAGATACAAAAGTGCTTCTTTTCGTTTGTAATTCATATTCCGGATGAATATGTTCAGTTCCAGCAAGAGATCTCAGTTCTTCTGTAGACTCGGAACGCTCAATGACGTTATAAAGTTTACGCCCAGGTGATTTAAACTGAAAACGAAACACTCGAACCGCTCACAAAGCAATCAATTAAAAATCCCAGGATGAGTTAAAGAGAGCCGTTAGGTTTACATTGGAACTTGAACGGCTTTTAATTTCAGCCAAGATTCCTTTTAATGTTTCAATAAAGCAGCCATGGTCTATGGACCTTTTGCACATAGCTATATGTGCTCAATGGACCTTTTTTGACCTTTTTAACCTTTTATGTTTTCAGCAATACGGCAACGATTTTGAATTCTATTGTTTCAAATAGCTGTAGCAACCTCGTTCCCAGGGTCTCTCATCTTTCTCAGGGGGCAAATTAGTAGTTGCCTTCTGGGCATCCCAATTTAGTTATTTGAAACAATAAAATTCAAAATGGTTGCCGTATCGCCGAAAGGCCATTGTTGCCAAGTAAACAGATACACAATCATTCAAGTATTATTTTTTTTTTTATCCGTATTTTACCCAGTTTAATTTTACCCTTTCAAATCAAATGCTTGTCACTCAGAAGTATACGTTTGTCTGCGGGTGTCTGTAAAAGTGCGGACTAGTGCCCCTTACCAACGGGACTAAAAAAATTCTTGATTTCAGTCTTGGACAGCCACGGTTGTGTCGACAGGTTACAGCCTAACCCAATTCTCCACCTTCTCTTCCTCTTACTTATGATTTCTGGTTGCAAATGGAAGTAAACTAGCATTGGGTAAAATCCTGGTGTTTTTTTTTTTTTATCAGAAGACACACCATGTCCACCCATCGATCTTGGAATAATTTTGGACAGTTCTGGGAGCCTTAATTCTGGAGACAATCAAGAAAACATACAGAAATTTGCTAAAGCCCTGATAGGCAAATTTGACGTTAAACCCGGTGAGGACGGAACTCATGTTTCAATCGTCCAGTTTGACACCGACCCAACAGTACTTCTTCGATTTAATGACCTTCAAACAAAGTCAAATGTTGAAAGTAAATAGACTCTTACAGAATCAGTCAAGGCGGACAGACATTTCTCAACAAGGCTTTTGATACGGCAGATGATGAGTTTGCGTCAGGTATGAGAGGACGTGAATTCCTAAAGGTGAGAATACCTTCTTGTCTCCAGATATGCATTTGAAGGCTAAGATAAGTACCAGGAGTTCAGCCCCTTAATTGTTTATGATATCTAAACCTACGCGTGTATAGTTTGCACTGCATGCATGCAAACCTTTGCCCGGACAGCGTCCTTGCTACATCGTTACCATACCGAGTGGCTAAACGAGTTGGGAATTCTAACTAAACAGGCTAGGATAAAACACGATGTTGTGAATCTTATATTTCAGGCGACTGTGCCAGTAACTCGTTTCCTCGATAGATTTTAAGTAAGTAAACCTGCATAGGAGTTAAGCGGCCCGTAAAACGAGCGATTATCTCTGGTTTCTATGTTGCGAGTACAAGTATATATTTCCTCTTCTCCTTGGATGGGAAGCTAGTCGATCGCTGGGTTACCACCCAGCATCAAATTCGCTGGTAACTATTTATACACCAGGGTGGCGAGAGGCGCTGTGAGAGTTAATTAAGTGTCTTGCCCAAGAACAGAAACCAATGTCCCCGGCCAGGGCTGGAAATCAGATCCCTCGATCGAGATACGAGCGCGCTAACCATATGAGGCACCTGAGGCCATTGGTTTCAAGCAAATCCTGCTTAGATGGCTTAGTTTGATTTGGAGTTCTGATGCAAAAAGAATTTAATTTCAATAAAAATCAATCTAACAAATTTGCCTGTGCAAAATTTTGAAGATGTTGTTCCAGGCTGCAGGCCATAAAACCTGATATGACACACCTATATTCAGTCTGGATAACCCGAAAACACTGACCTCCGGTCCGCGGACCCCCACTACGGACCGGTCCACGGACTCTCTACGGACCACGCCCAAAATAAAATAAACAAATAAAAATATAAAGATTTCACCTACTGCTCGTTCAATACATCACAAGTGTCGGCTAAATTTCGAATTTAGACAAGTAACGCCGGCTGGGAAAATGTAACAACCCTGAGTTCAGTCTCGGGCGTAAGTTATATCATTGACATTCTGTATCACCAGTTTTCCTTTGCTGGTGGTTTAAGTACATTTTAAAGACCAGGAAATCTCCGGGAAGCCTCGAAATTTGGGCTGCTTTGAGCGCATTTCCATCGCCATTTTGTTCGACCTATTCTCCCGCGGGTTCGTGAACTCATCCCACTTTTCATAATTTGCTAATTAGGCCGTGGAGCGGGAGGGGGTGAAGGGTCAGTGTTTTGTAGAAATGTTATTCGCATCAAACATACGACTGGTGTTGTTGTTGTTGTTTGGTCAGTTTTGCCTTTTTGATAAAGGAAAATTTTGCATGGCTTAAAGTGCACCTAACCCCAAAATACTTTTTGCGCTGAAATAAATCTTTGCACCTGTTCGAAACGCACTGCGCCTTTTTAAACTAAATCATGACTTTTTGTAGGTTGTAAAAGGTACGAAATCTAGCCATCATCTGTCCCACGACAGAGCTAGTAAGGGGCATGGGTCTATTCCCGGTTTGACGTCACAGACTGTTTTGCATCGACGCATGCAAATCTTTGTAAACTAGCATGCAAAGAAGTTTGTGACGTATACCCTTACTTGCTCGGTCTTGGAGCAGATGATGGCCAGATTTCGTAACTTTTACAGCCTGTGAAAAATCAAGACTAGGGTTAAGAGACAAAAAGGCGCAATGCGTTTTAAACAGGTGCAAAGATTTATTTAAGCCAAAAAAAAATATTTTGGGGTTAGGTGCACTTCAAAAACGTCATTTCGTGTACGTATAACTGCCTTGCATTTACAAATTTTCAGCATGTAAAATTGCATTCTTTCCAAAATCTCAGCCCCGGGTTTATTATTATTAAAATTTCGCAAACCCCAGCCTTGATGCTCTTATAAAACTTATTCATATAAAAACAGAATGAAGCTGAAAGATTTTTATCACATTTCAAAGAATTAAAACGCACTGCAAACCAAGTTCCGTAGCCGCGTTCCAATAATATAAGCCAAGTAAATAGTTTAAGTAGTCGATGACCTTTGTGAATAAATTAAGGAGAGTGAGTACTGGATTCTTAAAACCAAGATCTCGTGTTAAAACGAGTTCTTGAAACTCAAAACTCATTTTCCAAACGATCTTGATATTAGCAGACAAGTCAGAACTTTCAAGAAAGCGACAACACTAATACATAATACTAAATACATGTTTCGACAGAAACTTCTGTACAAAGCGTTAGAAGTTGAATTTATAAGAAAGAAAAAATGCTAATTATGCTTCTAACGACGGAATGTACATAAGGAGTTACAATGTAAGAATTAAAAGGATAGTTTTAGATTTACATGATGCAATTTTCAAACACGCACAGAATTCTGAACATTGTCGTGCTTTGTGTTCAGTAGGCTGTTTCCATATTTTAGATCACGCCTCTACGAGTTTCCAACTTAAGATTAAAGAGGCATTTCATATTCAAAGAGGACAACCTTCTTTGAACCAACAATTACATCATGTAAATCTAAAACTATCCTTTTAATTCTTACACCATTGTCACGTTTTATGTATATTCCGTTGTTACTAGCATAATTAGCTTTTTTCTTTTTTATAAATTCAACTGCTATCGCTTCTGAAGATGACAGAATTTTCTGTCGAAACATGTATCATAAACTTAAAAGTGTTGAGTTGTCGTTTCTTTAAAACTCATTTTGTTTCTTTGCAAGGCGCTGGTCCTTTTTACCGCCGGTGCTCAAACTCAGAGGTCACGAAACCCTCGTATCAACCCAGCAGTCAATGCTCAGAAACTTAAGGACAAGAACGTTACAGTTATCACAGTTAGTGTTGGTACCTCTGACCCAGTGGAACTACTGGAGATGGCTACCGGTCCCAGAAATGTTATCGTCGTATCGTTAGAAAACCTCGATCGCGCAGTTGACAGAATAACTGCGCAGATATGCAGAGTCGAAATTACGGTAAGAAAAATGTTATTATTTATCAAAGGTGTTTATTAAAGAAAATTTCGTAAGAATTAATATTGACAATCAGAAGAGGGTTTACCATCCCCCCTCCCCTCACCTCCCCCACAGTCAAATGTTTATCTCGATCTCTCCTGGTTACAGTTAGTTCCATCATACATTTCTGACCTTTTTAGTTGCGACATGAGTAGGTACAATCTTAGGATTACAGAAGGTTTCTCCTCACCAAGATGTAACACTGTTACATACGGAAGACACAGCTTAAGGTACATGGGGCCTTACATTTGGTCGAAGCTCCATAAATCAATTAAAATGGCTGACTCTCTAACTGCATTTAAAAATCAAGTCAGGGCCCTCGACCTATCAAATGTTATGTCGAAAAATAACTGTGAAAACTGGAAGCTATGCAAAACTAATTTTTTTTATCAATTTTATATTGTTTGTACATAGTTTTTAGCTTAGTTTAAATAGTTTTTAAGTAGGTGTCCCCAATAAGTTTTTACTTGTAAAAACTAGAACGATTGACACGTTAATAAAGTTATTAATATTATTATTATTATTATTATTATTATATTATTATTATTATTATTACAATTATTACTATTATTATTATTATTACTATTATTATTATTATTATTATTATTATTATTATTATTATTATTATTATATTATTATTATTATTATTATTATTATTATTATTATTTATAGTCTCAGTTGTCTGTGTAACGTCCGTAAATTGTGATTTTCTGTTTTTCATTTCTCAACTCACCGTCAATCTCAAGATTACCTCGCACCCCGTCGGTCAAATGAGCAAATCCCGCCCCCGTTGAAGTG